>SJYV01024079.1:125316-247609 GCA_006410875.1 Neotragus pygmaeus | reverse complement strand
GTTTAATTTCCTTTGTTGTTGTTCAATCACTCAGTCATGTCCGACTCTTTGTGACCCCGTGAACTGAAGCACGCCAGGCTTCCCTGTTCTTCACCATCTCCCGGAGGTTGCTCAGATTCATGTCCGTTGAGTCGGTGATGCCATCAAACCATCTCATCCTCCGCTGCCCTCTTCTCTTCTGCCCTCAATCTTTCCCAGCATCAGGGTCTTTTCCAATGAGGTGGCTCTTCGTATCAAGTGGCCGAAATATTGGCACTTTAGCACCAGTCCTTCCAGTGAATATTCAGGGTTGATTTCCTTTAGGACTGACTGGTTTGATCTCTTTGTGAAAGTTGCCCAGTTGTGTCCGACTCTTTGCAACCCCGTGGGCCATACAGTCCATGGACTTCTCCAGGCCAGAATACTGGAGTGGGTAGCCTCTGTCTCTTATACACATCTGACCAGCTGTCATGTATTTGGGGGATGGTGGGAAGAGGGGATTCCTACAATGAAGAGCATCGAGGACAAATGTTACTGAAGTATTCTCAGTGAGTCTTCTGATGTATCTTTCTCCTCTTCTCTGCTTCCGGTAGATACTGTATATAATCTGCTTTCGTCATGGGAGAGATAGAGCAGAGGCCAACTCCAGGATCAAGACTGGGGGCCCCGGAGAATTCGGGGATCAGCACGTTGGAACATGGACAGAAGCCGCCCCCTACGCCTTCAGGAAAACTCATGTCTATCAAGATCCAGATGCTGGATGATACCCAGGAGGCCTTTGAAGTTCCAGTAAGTTGGGGGCAGCCTTCGGCGCGGGGGCGCTCATCTCAGTCCTGTGATGCCTGGTGGCTGGAAGATGGTCTGTGTATTCAGCAGCCTTCTTCCCACCCTCACCGTGCTCCTCTGGTTCCTTATGGTTCCGTCCAAGCCATGGATGTTTTTGGTTGATGTGTGTTGATTTTTTGATTGCATGCTCTGAGTACAAGTGATATTAGTGGGTGTGTCACTTGAATTTTACTCTTACTTTCCATATACTAAGACACGTGTATATATGCCTATGTATGTGTTACTTATATTTTTGAGTTTGAGGGAATTGTGGTTTCAGTCTCAGTTTAATTTCCTTTGTTGTTGTTCAATCACTCAGTCATGTCCGACTCTTTGTGACCCCGTGAACTGAAGCACGCCAGGCTTCCCTGTTCTTCACCATCTCCCGGAGGTTGCTCAGATTCATGTCCGTTGAGTCGGTGATGCCATCAAACCATCTCATCCTCCGCTGCCCTCTTCTCTTCTGCCCTCAATCTTTCCCAGCATCAGGGTCTTTTCCAATGAGGTGGCTCTTCGTATCAAGTGGCCGAAATATTGGCACTTTAGCACCAGTCCTTCCAGTGAATATTCAGGGTTGATTTCCTTTAGGACTGACTGGTTTGATCTCTTTGTGAAAGTTGCCCAGTTGTGTCCGACTCTTTGCAACCCCGTGGGCCATACAGTCCATGGACTTCTCCAGGCCAGAATACTGGAGTGGGTAGCCTTTCTCTTCTCCAGGGGATCTTCCCAGCCCTGGGACTGAACTTTACTTGTACGCAATTCCTCTAAACATCAGTGCATGTGTGTGAGCACTCCTTACTCTGTGTGGCAAGAGAAGTCAGAGCTGAATGGGTGTTCTGACATCAGGAGAGAACTTGCTGACCGTGTTTGTGGGTAGGGAGTGGGGGTAAAGAAAATCCCTGAACCCAGGCTATAGGCCAGCGGCCCTAGAATTGAAGAGACCCCACCCCAGGGGCTGGGGTGGGGGGTGGACAAAAGAGGCGTCCAGGAGGCAGGCAGAGATGAAGGAGCAGCAGGCTTGCCTTGTTCATCAGCTGGGGCTGCACACCCCCGGGGCTGGGGGGGTGGACAAAAGAGGCGTCCAGGAGGCAGGCAGAGATGAAGGAGCAGCAGGCTTGCCTTGTTCATCAGCTGGAGCTGCACACCCCCGCGGCTCTGCTGTTTTCTTCAGAACCTTTGCCCTGTCGCCCTTTCCCACTTTTCCCATCCTTCTCCTCAATCTCCTTTTGAAATCCCACTCCTGTTCGAGGCTCAGGAACCACCACCAGTTACATGCAGGTAGAGGATCTCTTCAATGGCAGGGAGAGTCCGGACATGTGTTCACCTCTGTACAGTGCTGATGGCACTTTTCTCAGGAATTAATTAGCATCCGTAGAATTCACAGCACACTCTGGCTTTTTCCCTGTGTTCTTTCTTGGGTACTAAGCACCGTATCTCACGCTGCTTGCGTGTGGGGGTGAAAAATAACTCTTGAATTCCAAACAGCTCAATTATAAACAAACGTTGCGAACGTAACCTGTTTTTAAAGTGGAGACAATCCGTCTATTATTCCTGTTGGCTAGAGCAACTAAAATTTTAACAGTCGGCATTAACGTCTGCAACCCATCATTTAATCATTTATGCGATATGAGTCACTCAATCGTATTCATTTCCAAGACTATTGTTTTAAAGTGTGAATTACCATTAAGTGTCTCAGGGAAGACAAACCTCAGAAGAGCTATGTTTAAACCTGCCAATTTATCACACACTGCAAACGACCTTTGTATCTTTCTAATTTTCTCGTTGTGGAATTTCTATCTCTTCAAGGACTTGGGGACTTCATATTCTGAGGAACAGAGTCGCTGCTTATCTGCTGAAATTGTAAAAAATAGAGGGGCACACCTGCCAGCCTTGTACTCAGACCTTCTGGAACAAGTCCTACCCCCTTCCACTCCCCTCTCCCCCACTTTCTTTTTGTTGCAAGACTGGTTTGGTGAGATATTTGGTTTCAGTGTTTCTCCTTTGCTACTGTTAAGGATTTCTGAGCCCAAATCTCTAGCATTGTGTTCTTTTAAATGGTATTCCCGTATGTGGGTTTGGACCAAAGGGCCATCAAGCACTGGTGTTCTGTACACAGGGAGCATTATATATATTCATTTGCAATTCTTGTTTCCTTGAAGCAAAGAATGTCAAAACTCCATTCCTCGCTACTATTTAGCTAGTAACTAGATAGGAACTCTCTGCCTAAGAAAATAGAAGTTTGTTTGCATCTTTTAAAATGATTTTACTTGATAATTGCTGATGTCCATGCTTTCCCTTTATAACTCCTCTGTCTGGAAGGTTTCTTATACCACCTCCTCCCTCCCCCCACCCCCACAAACTCCTATGCACCCTTAAAGGCCCTCTCTGTTTTACCCAGATGCTAACTTCTTGAGACAGTAGGTGGGACCTTTTCTTCCTTCCTTCAGACCTCTTCACTCATAGGTATGTCAGGGTGGAGCTGGACCACTGAGATTTAAATCGCAGCTTCTCCTACCGACTCACTGATCACCTTGTGCAAGGTATTTAATCTCTATATCTCAGTTTTCTCCTTTGTAAAATGAGGCTCATCACAAACCCTACCTCATTTCATTCGAACAAAAGAGTTGATACAAACGAACAACCCTTGGTACATACAAAGAGCTTGGAATGTAGTATGGTTGATGATGTTGTTGCTGTTCAGTCACTCGGTCATGTCTGACTCTTTGTGACTCTACGGACTGTAGCACACCAGGCTTCCCTGTCCTTCACCATCTCCCAGAGCTTGCTCAAACTCATGTGCATTAAGTTGGTGATGCCATCCAACCATCTCATCCTCTGTCGTCCCCTTCTTCTCCTGCCCTCAATATTTCCCAGCATCAGAGTCTTTTCCAGTGAGTCAGCTCTTCACATCAGGTGGCCAAAGTCTTGGAGCTTCAGCATCAGTCCTTCCAATGAATATTCATGGTTGATTTCCTTTAGGGTTGACTGGTTTGATCTCCGTGCAGTCCAAGGGACTCTGAAGAGTCTTCTCCAGCACCACAGTTCCAAAGCATCAGTTCTTAGGTTCTCAACTTTCTTTATGGTCTAGCTCTCACATCCATATGTGACTACTGGAAAAAGCATAGCTTTCACTATGCGGACCTTTGTTAGCAGAGTGATGTCTCTGCTTTTTAATATGCTGTCTAGGTTGGTCATAGCTTTTCTTCCAAGGAGCAAGCATCTTTTTAATTTCATAGCTGCAGTCACTGTCTGCAGTGATTTTGGAGGCTTTACCCATGTGCATTTTGCATTTCGCTGCTGGCTTCTTTGGCCTGGGTCCTGCCTTGCTGCCTCATTTCCAGCACCTAGCATAGCGCCTTGCGTGTATTAGGTGCTCATTCATGTTATTGTTAGTTTTCCACATGCCTCATCCATTCATGTTTAATTTTAAAAAATCTTACTCGAGTTGGGTCAGAATGTTCCTTCTCAACCCATAGGCAACAGATGTTTTCCATAACTGCCTGTAGAAAGTCAGCGATCAGCATTTTTATTGAGTGTGCTGATTCTAAATTGCTACCTTGTGGTCTTTAAGAAGAGAACGGCCAGGACTCTGCAGCTGGGAGGCAGCAGGCTGGCCGTAGTGACTCAACCGCTGTGCTGGCGATTAGAGAGGAGGGACTAGGATTGCAAGAGATGCAGCTTCCCATAACTGCTTTTTAAACCTTGCTCTAAAACTTCCTGTTGTGAATTCAGGGAGGCCAGGTGTCGCAGCCCCCCTCACCCACCCTTGTTCCCTCCTTGGATTGAGCGCCTCGTTGCTAATTCACATTTGTCACACAGATGGGCAGGCGCTTGGCCGGAAGTCATTACCATTCCCTTTGGGGAACATTCCTCCATGAACCACATCGTTCCCTAGGGAATGAGTTTCCAGGGTCTTTTCCTGATACTTTTGTTTCGGAGGATGGATGGAGGTAAAGTCATCGTTTTAAAATGCACGTTCCCCAAACGCTTCCTGGCCCAGATAATCACACCAGTCTGCATCATTACTTAGAGCCTTGAATGAAGTCTTATCAAAGAGTTTAATCCTTTGAGAGGCCTGGGCATGGAGCCTCAGACTTTGCTACACCGTGGCTCGTTCTCCCCGGTCACCTTTGCTCTTAAGCTTGGACAGTCTTTTTAGGTATTTTTTTCTGCAGAGTGGAAAGTTCAGATGCAATATTTATAGTAAATTCTTCCAGGACATTTTATCATCTTTATGTGGAATATGCTGTGCAGAGAAGCCTCACCCTGTGGCTTGTGGTATCTGCGGTGTTCCCTTCCAATCAGAGGGTATACCTCGAGGGACTCGTGTGGATCTGAAAGGGTTAAACGACCCCCGCCCCTACCCCCCTGAGAAGGTTCCTGAGAAGGTTTTATGTGTCCTGTCCTCATGACCCTGCTGGTAAACAAAACGATGTTCCTACTGACGTTTGTAGGATGAAGCAGATGGCTTCTTTCCCCAAGTGTTTATGCCATTCATGTGTTTTCATTAGCAAGGCCGCTCTGGGAGGAGCGGAGAAGAGTGGAGGAACTGAAACGGAGCCGTGTTTTGCTGCTTTTGAGCAGCGCTGGGAAGCCGGCCTGGAGAAGATGCTCACAGGTGATGGGAAGGCCTCTGGCCTGTGTTGAAGAGCGAGCCGGAGTCGCCGTGGTGTGGGTGCAGGGCGCTCCGTGTCAGCCGCCGCCATCCAGGGGGCTGGTCATCCTGCCCTTGTGTTGGTGTTTTGTCGAGGCTTTCCTAAGGAGCCTTTCCAGGTCCCGGCTGCCTGAGGATTAAGTGTGGGTTTCTTAGTTTGGAGAGGCTGGGAGAGAGGCAGATGGCCGAGGGTTCCGGTGACTTTTTCCATTTTCACCACCATTGTCCTGGGTTGGTTCGTCCTCTGCATTAGCATCTCAAGCTGGAAAATTTTCTTGACTTGCTTATTATGCTTAGTTTTGACGTCCTGCAGGTAGAATGGGGGCTCTGTGGGGGCCTGGCCCCTTTGGTTCTTATTTATCCTTATATTCTGTTCCTCCACAGTGCCTCAGACTGATGATGCCATAACTGTCTCTGTTCATTCATGTGCTTCTCACAGATGAGGAAGGCTGGGTGGTGCTGTCATCTCTTTAAGATGAGGGGGAACCCCTGGAGCACTCTTCGAGTCACCTTCTCACATTGGTATGGTGTTGGGATAGCACTGGGATTGGAACCCAGCCCTCGTGACCCCAACTTTGTCCACCTTCCCTCGCCCCGAGCTGCTGCCTCATGTAAGATCTGTGGGCTTCCTCTCTCTTGCCTTATTTGACGTTTCCAAACGTGCCTCCAAGGCTCCTTGCAAACTCTCATCTCCAGCTGCTCTGGTTCCTTTCCTATTTGTAAACATTGCCCAACATCCACCAACAAATTTGTCGAGATCCCCCAGCCACCCAGGCCTCTCCCCAGGGCTCCTGGTGGGGGTGATCTCTGTCTTAAACTACTTGTTGTCCAAAGCTGGTGCTCTAATTAGACTTGGAATCAGAAGTTCTAATCTTGTTTCTCCCTCTAATTATAACCCTACTGAGACTCAGTTTCCTTATCTGCAAAATGAAGAGTTTGATTCAGATGATAATCTATGCTTTTTCCCCCTCCCTTTCTTTTTTTTGAAAGTCAGCACCTTGCATTGACATCTTCTGTTGATGAATTACCTCTCCATGATTATGTTTGTTAATTCCTCAGGCAAATAGTAAACTCTTTCAGAAAAGGGATTTCAATCTAAGAAATATTACAAAAGCCTCATCGGAGATAGTATTTACAGTTATTGTGGAACTAGTAAGTGCTCAAATCAAATATAAGTGAATAAGCATGCATGCACGTGAGCAGATTCCAGGAGATGGTGAAGGACAGGGGAGCCTATTGTGCTGCAGTCCATGGGGTCGCAGAGTCAGACACGAGTCAGCAGCAACAAATATGCTTATGGGGCATTAGGAAATGTTAGGATTTAATGTGTGTTTGTGCGTTGTGTGTATGTGTTAAGTCATGTCCGACTCTTTGTGATCACATGGACTGTAGCCCACCAGGCTCCTCTGTCTGGAATCCTCCAGCCAAGAATACTGAAATGGGTAACTACTCCATTTTCCAGGGGATCTTCCTGACCCAGGGCTTGAACCTGAGTCTCCTGCACTGCAGGCAGATTCTTTACCGTCTGAGCCACCAGGGAAGCCTAGGTGGGCGGGTTAACCTAAATAAGTATCACTGAACTAAATTGGGCTAAACTTCATGCAACTTGAGAAGACAGAAAGAAATCAGGTATTTGCTAGACAACACATTATTAGCAGGAACAAACAACTTCGTTGTAAACAGACTAAAATTTTTAGGAAAAATAATTAGTTTGCATGTCATAATAAGAGACTGCAAAAGTTTATCTTTTTCTTTTTTAACTGAGGGTAAAAGTGCCTGTATTATCTCAGACCTAATTAGGAGTCTGGCATGGTCAGTCCATAAATGATTAAATCTTTATTTCATTTTCTTAGCTTTTGAAATGAAGCATTCATTTATTTTTCACTGAAACCTGGCCTTGACATTAGTCAAGGGCTTGTTCCTCTGAGTGCTTTGTGGTTCTGCAAAAGGTCTTAAGTAGTTGGAGAATTTTTAAACTGTCTTTATAAGCTGGTGCTCAGAAAAAGAGGATGTAGCAGAAGTTTGTCTCTTTAAAAAGCTCTGTGTTGTCTTTTGGGGGACTCCCTAGTTAACATCGGCTTTCCTGGTGGCTCAGATGGTCAAGAATCGACCTGCAATGCAGGAGACCCGGGTTCGATCCCCTAGTCGGGAAGATCCCCTGGAGGAGGGCATGGCACCCCATTCCAGGCTTCTTGCCTGGGAAATCCCGTGGACAGAGGAGCCCGGCAGGCTACGGTCCATGGGGTCACAAAGAGTCGGACACGGCTGAGCCACTGACACTTTCAGTTTACTTTCCCTATTTACATCGGGAAGAAGGGAGGCTGCTGGCTTGGAGCTGGACTTGAGTAGCTCACAGCAGCTGCGCTTGTAGAAAAGCAAGGCCCTTTTCTCCATCTTTGTCTTGTTGTGAATGATTTTGTTTCCCTGTTTGATTTCTGTGTTACCTGTCTTAGAGACGATGCCCTTTTGGATCTAAAGCCGCTGAATGTCTTTGTTTTTTCCTCTCCCCAAAGAGGTGGAATGTATATGTAACCTAAGATCTTGGGGGGGAAGTATTAGTATATCTTTCTTTTTAATATGTATCCTGCTTCTCCCCTGGAATCACACATGCCCGGCAGTGGGGTTATTCCTTGCAGTTGATTGGATTATACGATCTTAGACGGGAAGTATGAGTTCAGGGCTCCTTTATTTTCTTCTTTTGTATAAAAGTGCACATAAGAGCTGGTGGCGGCCATACTGAGACCTAAATAAAATTTAATCGACCATTTAAAACCAGAAGGGAGCTGTGTGTGCCCAGAGCTCCATTAACTGCCTCTTAAGCAGCTGCAGTTTGAACCAGAAAGAGGGAAAGGAATTTCACAAGTTCACTCAAGCTTTTTAAACATGAGTCAATATTTCTTTCCCCTTATCAGTGTTGCTTTTGGCTCTGTCTCTTAGCAGAGTTTCTGAAAGAGTATTTATGTCCACTCTGCTTTTGCATGGTCCATTCTGTGTTTTATTTAACTTGAGTGATAAATGGTCCGTCTGGGTCTGGTCTCTTGAGGTTAAATTTAAAGGCTATTTTAATAGATAAAAAATTTTTTTTCATAAATCATTTCAGCGAAATCCTGTTCGCCTTTCCTTTCTGGTTCCTTAGATGTAAAGAGTGGAACTTCAATGTTGGCCCAAAATGTTTGTATGCTCCTTTCAACTTCAGTGTAGACTCTTGATCAAAGTCGTTTCTGTGGCTCTGACATGATGGCAGGAATTCTCTAACAGCTGTTTGCTATTTTCTCCCTGAATAGTCTCTCAGTAGACATCAATAAATAAAAGAAATAAACTGTAACTCAGAATGTCTGTATCTGGTGGTAAAATGGGCCAATATTTTGGGGAGATGGGGGAGTTTGAGAAGCTGCTTCCCCCCCACCCCCTTTAAGTGGAGATAATAAATTGTCCTAATTATAAGAAACAGTGGTTAAAGGGGAAAATCGGGCTAGAAGTGCGTCCTGGCTTCGTGGCTTACTAGCTGGGGGGCTGTGGGCGAGAAGATAACCCCTCTCAACCTGTTTTCCTTGTTTCTGAATCTGGAGAAGAACACACACCTCGTGGGGGATGAGGTGAAGCTCAGGTGAAATACCTTCTGAGAAAATACCTTTCAGAGTCCTAGATGGAGATTAGATTACCCTAAAAGCGAATTGTTTTTCTTCCTTTCACACTAAACTTTGCTTCTCTTGTTTGTTAGCAGGATTGAGACTGTGCTTTCATTGTGGGGCTTTTGGGTATGTGAAGTGGAAAAAGGAAAGCATGTGAAAACATTTTGAAATAAAGCACACTTGTGTCAGGTGGAGTAATTGTCTTTCTCTTTCTTAAAAAACTTCCCCCAGCTTTCTCTGTCGTCTCAGGTGAGTCTCTCCTGAAGTAGAGATGAGGATCCCAGGTGGCTTTCGAGGGTCTATGAGAAGGAAGTGCCACCTGGACAGGTGTGATGAAGTCTCAGCTTCCCACAAGCACACTTCCTCCCTTTTTTCGGTCCATCTGTAGCTCCTCTGAGCTTCAGTTCTGCTAGCTCCAACACTGAGGGGATATTCTTAAAGCTTAAATGTTTTATGTGCATATTGGTTTTACTGAGTTTTTGGTCTCCTCCATTTACTTAGCCTGTCTTTCCTGGTGGCTCAGCAGTAAAGAATCCACCTGCAGTGTAGGAGATGCAGGTACGATCCCTGGGTCAGGAAGATCCCCTGGAGAAGGAAATGGCAACCCAAGTATTCTCGCCTGGAGAATCCCGTGGACAGAGGAGCCTGGTGGGCTACAGGCCAAGAGTTGGACACGACTGAGTGACTGAGCGCACGTTTATGTAGCCTAAAGCCTCTCTGTTTTCCTAGAGTCAGGATTTTCCTAGGAGAACCTCGCTTCCTCTGGCACAAGCTAAATGTAGGATCTCAAGGTGGATGGTTTTAGGACACTCTCAGATGGGTCTTCTCTGTGGGTTCCTTTGAGGGAAGCATTTAGCTGGCGAGGAACCTCTATGTTTAAATGTGAATACGAAACATATTAACATATAAATCACAGTGATGTTTAAATTATCTGCTTTTTTTTTTATGATTCACTTATTTGCTGTCTTTTATCAATTTGAACATTGAACATCATGGTTTTCACACCAGAGATAGATATTGGGATGATTTTATCAGTTTGTGATCTGTAGAGAAAGTCATTGTGTAAAAGCAATTCTGAAAGTCATACTTTATAGTTGTGAGTGAGAGCTTTATAAGTTTCTCTTTCTGCATTTATATAAACAGGAAGCTAGACTTGATACCCAGAGTGGAATTCAGGGAGCGCTGGTGTTGTTTTATGGAACATGATCTTGGAAACCTAATATGAGTCCCACATATATTTCTGGACATGCATAGCAAGAGGCTGCTGATGATAAGACAATGAGCGAAAATAATGGCTGCCTTTTTAAAAACCCCTTGCCGTGCGCCAGAATTTGTCCTCACATCTGTCCTTACATTCTCTCATTTACAGCTGATCAGTGGATCTCTGAGGCGCGCATGAATGAGTCCAGTGAGCACAGAGCTCAGAAGCAGCTTGATCTCGGTCGCAGGACTGAGGACAGGAAGCCAGGGTTTCCGGCCCAGCCTCTGCCTCTACCTAAGCCCTGCTCTCACCAGGCCGTTCAGTGGTCCCGGGCCACAGGGATCCCTTAGAGAGGACAGCCCGTCACGTGATCGTGCTGGTCCCTGAGACGGATGCCAAGGATAGATACTCCGAAGCGGGTAGGGTGGATTAACAGGGCTGAGACTGCAGCAGGGACAACCCAGGGACCAAAGGGCCTTCCAAGGTCATGGTCAGAAGCGGTGGTGGCTGCTAAGGGCCCCACATGGCATGTTGGAGAGCTGTCAGACACAAGAGAAACTGAGAAGGTAGAGTTTTTTTGGTCCTCCCATCAGTCAAGTATATTTATTTAAAGCACCATCCTGTAGCATCAGGTAAGTTTTCACAAATTGACGAGGTAGGATTGACAGGCCTTGGAAGCACGTGGGCGGGGAGCCCCCAGAGAGAGGGGAACAGACACTCCTTAGATTTACACCTTGGGGGCTCCCTGCCGCCTCGGAGGACTGGGACATCGGCTGGCCTTTCTATGATAGCTGTTGCACTGGAAATGATGTCTTTTTTTTCTCAGTTGACGTGAAAGACGTGTTGCTAATGTTCCTAATGAAAGCCACTGCTTCATTTCTAATCACGAAGAATCTGTGACTCTGTAAATGAACCTCTGAGATTCATACTGATTATGGAGATTGTACAGACTGGAAGTATCAAAGGGAGGTTGATTGCTTGCTTCCCATTTGTATTAGGAAAATCATATTTACTCTCTGCATTTCAATTAATTTGTCATCCCAGCAGCTACTCTGTTCATTTTGAAGGCCTGGCTGGGCAAGCATTGACATCCAGCGTCTTCAAGTGACCGTTCATAAGCCTTTGAAAGGAATGGGGGCGTGACCTGCCCTTTAATTTTAATTCCGTTTACTTAACTCTCAAGTGTGTTTGACTGTCGTGTCATCTTCTATGGCCATTTGTTGGAAGGTTTCTGTCCACAAACAGAACTCAAGGGCTTGGTTACCTTTGCTCCAGCTATGATATGGTTTAGTGTTGTGGAGCTCTTGCGACCCCATAGACTGTAGCCTGCCAGGCTCCTCTGTCCTTGGGGGTTCTCCAGGCAAGAATACTGCAGTGGGTTGCCATTTCCTTCCCCAGAGGATCTTTCCCACCCAGGAATCGAACTTGGGTCTCCTGCACTGCAGGCAGATTGTTTATCAACTGAGCTATGAGGGAAGCCCTTGAAGCTCAGTTGGTAGAGCTGTGATGCTTTAGACCCTAGCTGTGATGCTGAGTGTCTGAAGCATTGAAAAGCAAGGGCTCCCCTGGTCACTGCTTTCCTGGGTCCCAAGGTGGCTGTGACAGCCCTTCCCCAGTCCCTTCTGGTCAGCTGTCATATTCCTGCAGTCCCATAAGCTCGTATCATCCTTAGTCTTGTAGGAAGAGAGAGAAGGTGGGTCTTAACAGGTCCTTCTGCAGCCTGGCCAGCAGGAGAGATGAGCAGAGGAGGGGCAGGTGGTGAGTTGTCCCCCTCTCCCCCGGGGCCACCCATCCCCTATCAGCATTTCCTGTTGCTGAATGAGAGACCCACGAACGAGGAGCCCGAGGTGAGCAGGCTGGAGAGATCAGTCAGTGGGAACCATAAGAGGTCACTCGTCTCTTGGGAGATGCCCAAGACTCCCAGAGAAAATCAAGATCACAGGCACGGCCCCCAAGTTCGTATCTCCTAACACAGGCTCATCTCTCCCTCTGCCTTCATTTCCACCCTTGCAGCCTTGCCTCTGACCCTCCAGCCTTCATCCTGTCTCCTGTGGGACAATGTGCCGCACACAGTAGGTGCCAAGAAAAATTCCTTTTATTCGCATATGAGTCCTGTGATTCTTGGGCATGTTTTAGTTTATAGACAATTTAATCCCAATGATGACCAGGACTGGGAGGTGCAATAGCTGTAGTACCTGCTGAGTATGTGAGTTAGAACAAAACTTAGATGTTACTCTTGGCCATCTATCGTGTCTTTGCCTGATGTAGATTTTTTTGTAAGAACCAGGATAACAGATTTTATTCGAGTGGTTGAATGGAACATCCGGTTTCATATCTAGCACCAAGGATTACTCCTTCCCATAGTTAACTGGGTTTCAGGTGTGCCGAGAGGCTCACACATCCAGGTAGTTTTCATGGAGGTGATCAGAAATGTCTGCTGACCCCATGACAAGGTGCCTGCTCAGGGGTCTCCTGATTTAAGCTCACAGCCACTATTCCCATCTCAGAGGAAACCTTCATTCCAAGTGAGGTCTCGATGTTGGCTCTCTGGGAACTTTCTGAACCCCTAATAACACGGTGAATCTATCTTTCCGCGCCCCACCCCTTCTGTTCCAAGGACAGTTTCTCTAAGGTGGATTTCCTCAGTTCCCGTCCTTAGCTACCTTCTCTTTTGAAGCTCCTGAAAGGTACATGGCAGCCTTAGAAAATAAAGTTCTCACTTTCTCCAGAAAACTGGTTCAACAGAAACCAAGCCACTGCCAGCAGCCCTGGGGCATCCTGCCAACCCAGGGCTGTAGAGATTTATGTGGGTACCAGTCGCAGTGTGTAGCTTCCAAACTTATTTTTGCCCTCTGTCTGGCTCCAGAAATGCCTGCCCAGGGAGGCCTGGGGAGTTGGTTTCAGGTTTTGGGCCTTATTTTCTGGTACACAAGGTACAGATGAAAGCAAGTTCTTTTCCGTGGGCCCTGTACCTGTGTGAACCCTGGAGGCCATCAGTGATGCTTCTGAGGCCTCCCAGCAGCACTTGGTACTCTGACATTGACCTTATGCTTTATTTGTGGTCCACCTCCCTGAGTCTTGTCCAGGCCTCCCTGCTGGCTTCCGGTGGGCTGTGTGCTAAGTTGCTTTAGTCATGTCTGACTCTTTGCCACCCCAGGGACTGTAGCCCAGTAGGCTCCTCTGTCCGTGGGATTCTCCAGAGAATACAGGAGTGGGTAGTCACACCCTCCTCCAAGGGATCTTCCTGACCCAGGGATCGAACCCACGTCTCTTCGTCTTCTGCATTGGCAGGCGGGTTCTTTACCACTGCAGCCACCTGGGAAGCCTCTAGGCATCTTTGGTGCATAAATGTATCTCTGCCAATCTCTGCCTTCCTCTTCACCTAGCCGCCTCCTTCCGTGAGTT
The DNA here is from genome assembly GCA_006410875.1 of Neotragus pygmaeus. Taxonomy (NCBI): domain Eukaryota; kingdom Metazoa; phylum Chordata; class Mammalia; order Artiodactyla; family Bovidae; genus Neotragus; species Neotragus pygmaeus. The sequence goes on along the minus strand of SJYV01024079.1, from coordinate 233,913 downwards.
TGTCCTGTTTTCTGCCTTCTATAAGGCCACAGCCATACTAGCGTCAGACTTCCCTTGTGGCTCAGCTGGTAAAGATTTCGCCTGCAATGTGGGAGACCTGGGTTCGATCCCTGGGTTGGGAAGGAAAAGGCTACCCACTCCAGTATTCTGGCCTGGAGAATTCCATGGAGTGTAGAGCCCACGGGGTTGCAAAGAGTTGGACACGACTGAGCGACTTTCACATACTAGTGTAGGGCCCACCGCCATCATACCTTGATCAATTGCAAAGACTCATCTTCCAAATAAAGTCATTAGTTCCTGAGGGGTGGGGGATAGGATACAGTTGGGGAGATACAATTCCACCCATGCATATAGCAGGTTTCATTGTTTGGCTTCTTTATGAAACATCATGTGAGAAAAAATTGGGCCACTTACTGCTGTGACTTCTATATGGGAGACTTATGGAACAGTTTTCTTCTGTGGTTCCTTTAGTCACAGTGTAGAATGGGACATCTCCTTCATAGGTGGAGGAGAACTTGATCTCTTAACACTTTCTTAAATCACATTTATGCATGATTAAAATGGGAACTGTAGTGTGGGTAGTCATGCTGGATGAGATGCCGTGACTCTTTCAGTCAAGTGAACCGTAGGAGTGGGTTGGTTTGGAGTCATTTTTCTTCCTCCCCCAGCATTTTTCCATGAATCAGTAATGGGAGAGAGCTGGCTTAAAAGTCACCACGTAGTATCTCCCAACATCATTCACTCTAATTCTGTCAGAGAGCCGTTCTTTTGATGAATTGGTCCAGGTTGAAAAAATCAGCTTTTACTGCCCTCCCGGCATCCTTTGTCTTCCAACATTTATGCCAAAGAACATTACTAATCATTAGAGAAATGCAAATCAAAACCACAATGAAATATTACCTCACATCCATTAGTATGGTTGCTATTAAAAAACAAAACACGGATACAACAACTAATAAGGATGTGGGGAAACTGAAACCCTTGTGCCTTGTTGGTGGGAATGTAAAAATGGTAGCTGCTATGGAAGAGATTACAGCAGTCCCTCAAAAAATTAAACATGGAATTACCGTGTGATCTTGCAATTCCACTTCTGGGTATCNTGAACCCAGGTCTCCTGCATTCCAGGCAGATGCTTCCCACTAGGTATCTTACACATGCTGCGTGCACAGTTGTGTCTGACTTTTTGTGACCCCGTGGACTGTAGCCACCAGGCTCCTCTGTTCTTGGAATTTCTCAGGCAAGAATATTGGAGTGGGTTGCCATTTCCTCCAGGGGATCTTCTCAGCCAGGGATCGAACCCACATCTCCTGTGTCTCCTGCATTGGCAGGCAGATTCTTTGCCACTGAGCCACTGGGAAAGCCTCTTACACATGGTAGTGTACACCCGTCTTTAAATGGTGTAATTCACAATAGCCCGGAAGTAGAAGCAACCCAAACCTGAGTTGATGGATGAATGGATAATACATGGAATATGCATACTATGGAATAGTATTCAGTCTGAAAATGGAGGAAATCCTGTCAAATGTTACACCATGGATGAACCTTGAGGACATCATGTTAAGTGAACTAAGCCAGTCAGATAAAGATAAAATCGTATGAATCTACTTGCATGAGTTACCGGGAGGAATCATATTCATAGAGACGGAAAGTAGAATGGTGATGCCAAGGGCTGGGGGTGGGTTGGAAATGGAGAGTTGTTTAATGAATTCCCTGGTGGCTGAGACTGTAAAGAATCTGCAGTACAGGAGATCTGGGTTCAATCCCTGGGTCAGGAAGATCCCCTGGAGACGGGAAAGGCTATCCACTCCACTGTTGGTGCCTGGAGTATTCTGTGGACAGAAGAGCCTGGCAGGCTATAGTCCATGGGGTCGCAAAGAATCAGACATGAGCAACTGAAACAGCAAGAACTGGGATGGGGTGGAAATGGAGAGTCGTCGTTTAATGGCAATGTAGTTTTAGTTTTGAAAGTTGTAGATGTTCTGGAGACCTCTGTGAATCTAACACTACTGAACTGCTGAACACTTAAAAATGGTTAAGATAAATTTTATGGCATTTTAAAAAAGCATATATTTTTTAAAATTGGAGACAAAATAGCCACGACTGATTTCAGCTCTTGAGAAAACTAGTCCAGACCTTCATTTCCATGCTTCAGTTGAACACTGAGAGTATATCAGGTGGGTGTCAGGGGATACGGAAATAGATTCAGCTGTGGGTAAAAAGACTTCAGTCGCTCAGTCGTGTCTGATTCTTTGTGACCCCATGGACTACAGCACACCAGGCTTCCCTGTCCTTTACCAACTCTGGTGTTTGCTCAAACTCATATCCATCCAGTCAGTGATGCCATCCAACCATCTCATCCTCTGTCGTCCCCTTCTCCTCCCATCTTCAGTCTTTGCCAGCATCAGGGTCTTTTCAAATTAGTCAGCTCTTCGCATCAGGTGGCCAAAGCATTGGAGTTTCAGCTTCAGCATCAGTCCTTGCAATGAATATCGAGGACTGATTTCCTTCAGGATGGACCGGTTGGATCTCCTTACAGTCCAAGGGACTCTCAGGAGTCTTCTCCAACACCACAGTTCAAAAGCATCAANGTTGGAAATGGAGAGTTGTTTAATGAATTCCCTGGTGGCTGAGACTGTAAAGAATCTGCAGTACAGGAGATCTGGGTTCAATCCCTGGGTCAGGAAGATCCCCTGGAGACGGGAAAGGCTATCCACTCCACTGTTGGTGCCTGGAGTATTCTGTGGACAGAAGAGCCTGGCAGGCTATAGTCCATGGGGTCGCAAAGAATCAGACATGAGCAACTGAAACAGCAAGAACTGGGATGGGGTGGAAATGGAGAGTCGTCGTTTAATGGCAATGTAGTTTTAGTTTTGAAAGTTGTAGATGTTCTGGAGACCTCTGTGAATCTAACACTACTGAACTGCTGAACACTTAAAAATGGTTAAGATAAATTTTATGGCATTTTAAAAAAGCATATATTTTTTAAAATTGGAGACAAAATAGCCACGACTGATTTCAGCTCTTGAGAAAACTAGTCCAGACCTTCATTTCCATGCTTCAGTTGAACACTGAGAGTATATCAGGTGGGTGTCAGGGGATACGGAAATAGATTCAGCTGTGGGTAAAAAGACTTCAGTCGCTCAGTCGTGTCTGATTCTTTGTGACCCCATGGACTACAGCACACCAGGCTTCCCTGTCCTTTACCAACTCTGGTGTTTGCTCAAACTCATATCCATCCAGTCAGTGATGCCATCCAACCATCTCATCCTCTGTCGTCCCCTTCTCCTCCCATCTTCAGTCTTTGCCAGCATCAGGGTCTTTTCAAATTAGTCAGCTCTTCGCATCAGGTGGCCAAAGCATTGGAGTTTCAGCTTCAGCATCAGTCCTTGCAATGAATATCGAGGACTGATTTCCTTCAGGATGGACCGGTTGGATCTCCTTACAGTCCAAGGGACTCTCAGGAGTCTTCTCCAACACCACAGTTCAAAAGCATCAATTCTTTAGCGCTCAGCTTTCCTTATAGTCCAACTCTCCAAAAACCTTGGAGGAAGGAAAAAAAACTTATTCTAATAAACTAAAATACTAGCTCAAAAGTATTGTGACTTCATTTCTGTAGATGACTGATGAAGATGCTTTGAAAACATCCAGGGTAACATCTTTCACTAGTGTTTACAACATCACTTGGTGTTGATGTTTATCTTCTGTTTGTATATCCTTCATTATCATTTTATGGCTCATGCCTGCCAGAAAGACTGTAAATTCCTTTAAAACTGGGGCTGGGTTATTTTGTAACCTCCACAGCCCTAATGAGTTTCCTGCACATACCAGGGGTAAAGAGTTAGTAGACTTATTCTGTTCATTGGCTCATCTGTGATAGCTTCAGCAAATCATTTTATTCTAAACATCAGCTCACCTCCAACTGCGTGATCTACTGGGTCTTGAGCCAACTAATGACGGAGAACACTTTGCAAAGACAAAATTTCAAGGTGATACTCAAGTTACCAACATGTTATGCATTCTTTTTATTTATCTATTTTACTTTACAATACTGTATTGGTTTTTGCATTCTTTATTTTGTAGCTCTTTCTATGTGAGTTGACCAGTTGAATAATAAGCTTCTCATACCCTCAGAAACTGAATCTTTTAATATGCACATAAAACATACATTCAAGGCAGCAGGCCAGGGAGTGTCTTCTTGCTGCACTTGGCACGCAGATCTGCAACTAAATAACTGTTTTTGAATAACAGATGACATGCTAAGCAGATAGCTGCCAAGACATACCATTTGGACCTTGTTCTAATTAATTCCTTGCGAATGATAAATTTTCTGTTCTTTGCCCTTCTGCCCAAGTTTTCTCCTCCTTTGCGGTGCTTCATCTGAGAGTGAAGATGAAACAACAAATCATGATGGGATTTATTTCTGCTTGTGTTGCAACATTTAGAAATTTGTACCTCAGAAATTCTTACAAGGAGTCTGAATTTTTAGAAAAACATTTTATTTTTGGTTGTGCTTTTTACTTTTGATTGTATTTTTGATTGTGCCTAAGGGCTTTCTCTAGTTGTGGCAGTTGAGCATTACTCTTTGTTGCGGTGCGAGGGGTTCTCATTGCGGCTGCTTCTCTTGTCGCCGAGCACAGGCTCAGGATACTCAGCCTTCAGTAGCTGCGGCTTCCCGTCCCTGGAACACAAGCTCGTTAGTTGTGGTGCATGGGCTTGGTTCCTCTGTGGTACGTGGGATCTTCCTGGACCAGGGATCAAACCTGTGTCCCCTGTATTGGCAGGCAGATTCTTATCCACTGTACCTCCAGGGAAGTCCAGAAGTTCTAAATTTTTTTGTCCCTAAAGTAGAACTTTTGGGTTTATTTTCCCCATTGTGAAATCCTTTTTACTTGTGCTTTATCACATCTTGAGGCCTCAGAATAACTTTGTAAAATACCATCAACTTAAGGCAGCAACAGGACATGTAATCTCAGAAGTCTTTGTTTGCAGATAAGCTCACAGGACAGCTTTTGATGGAAGCGAAATGCCAGCAACACTGTGGAAAGCCCTGAAACTTGCAGTATCTCACCTGGATTACTCAGCCTCATTTCTCTCTACTGTATTGCCCATTGCAGCTTAGAAAAGTGGAAAAAGCAGGTTGAATATATTGTTTTTAGGATATGAACGTTTTAGGAAAATATTCAGTAAATATTGTTTAAAAGCCAGGTTATGATAGTCTAATGACATTTCCTAGCAGGTTATGTGATGGCCACAGGTCAGGCCCAAGATTATGGGCATTATTTTTTTTAAAGATAGTTTTTGGATTCAGTTCAGTCGCTCAGTCATGTCCAACTCTACGACCCCATGGACTGCAGCACACGAGCGCTCCCTGTTCATCGCCAAATCCTGGAGTTACTCACACTTATGTCCATTGAGTCAGAGATGCCATCCAACCATTTCATCCTCTGTCATCCCATTTTTTTAAACATCTTTACTGAACTTGTCACAGTATTGCTTCTGTTTTATGTTTTTTTGGCCTGAGGCATGTGGGATCTTAGCGCCCTGACCAAGGATTGAACCCTGGGTGTGGGTTCTTTGTGACCTCCGCAGGGTCATGAAATCAATGAGTTATTGCCTCTTACTTGGGTTAGAGAACTGGGTACCTCCTGTCTCCCCAAAAAAGAGATTTATTTGAGCATCGTGGAGACCATTGCCATTAGCCACGAAACTGTCATAAGAGCTCATTTTAATAATTGCTTGTTAACATGATGACTTTGAACGTTAGAGGCTTGGGCATCTTTGAACAGTTTAAGAGGTTTAGTGAAAACCAGGGAGACACGTGATCTTTAAAAGAAATTAACCCTAACATCATTTAAGTTATTTACCCCTAAAGCGATCTGATTCCATCGTAGAAAACCAAGAATGTGCATGAAAACTTAAAACCATCCAACCAGACAACAATATCGATATTTCGTGGATCTTCCATACGGTTGTTGTATGTATTTCCTCAATTAAAAGCCTCTCAGTTGTATACAAACAGAAGATTCTGGCTCATGTAAGTCAAGCAGGGGGCTTGCTGAAAGGTCACTGGGCAGCTCCCTACAGCCAGATAGCAGAGAGGTGAATTGTTGTGAGCCAGGCTACCACCCCATTTGTCTTTTAGAATATCTTACAAAACCAGGACATACTGTACATGCTGGGTGAGCGTCATTCTGTCTTCCGCGGAAATAAGAGTGTTACTAATGAATGGAGAGATTCTCAAAGAGGAAGAATTTAAGGGCTTAGGAGGCGCACGCAAAGAAAATTACCTCGATCTTGCTCTGTTTCCTTCTCTGTTAGGAGCCGTGTGATTAACAGGTAGTGGTTTAACAGTTCCCTGTGATGAGCTCAGGAGCAAGACTAACCTCCCTACTTTCTGGACCACTCCTGATTTGGCCAGACTTTAGATATGGGCCAGAGAGAGGTAGAACGGTGACAGCAGAAAAGTAGAACCCTGAACAAGTTTATTGGCAGTCAGGGGAGGAGAACAGAAGCAATAAAGCAGTTTATAGGGCCACACGTACGTTTTCCCATTTAGATACTATCTTGTAACCCATTTCTATGGCAGCTTTAGCAGTCATAATGGGATTAGAGTATTTTTCTTTTTATTGTAAGGCACACAGTTTGCCCTTCCCTCCCTTTTTTTTTGCTTAACTAATGACTCCTTGCATCTCTAAGAGCCTGTTATCGTTCCTTCACATAGTCTTATTTTGCCATTTACATCTTGGTTGCAAACCACAGCTTAATGTGCTGTGAGATTTTATTTACTGTTGTTTTAGAGAACTGTAAGGGTGCGGAGGAAAAACAAAGGGTTTACTGGAAACGGTTTTTAAGTTTCTGTGTTTAAGGGAAGATTTCATAAATTGCCCTAATTTATTAATGTGCCTAATTAATAAGACATAAAGATCATATACTTAAAATTATGTTCCTCCTGAGAATGCAGTGCTCTGAACCTTTGTGTTTAGGGTGAAGTTTTTATAGTACTGTCTGAATTTACCAGGAAATGTTCATAATAGTTTCTCCATTTATGGAAGATCAAGTATGGACCCCATGAGGGGCTTTTGCGGTGTGTTGTCCTTTCCAGTTCCAGTTCAGTAGCTCAGTCGTGTATGACTCTGCGACCCCATGAACCGCAGCATACCAGGGCTCTCTGTCCATCACCAACTCCCGGAGTTCACCCAAACCCATGTACATCGAGTCAGTGATGCCATCCAACCATCTCATCCTCTGTCGTCCCCTTCTCCTGCCCTCAATCTTTCCCAGCATCAGGGTCTTTTCAGATGAGTCAGCTCTTCACATCAGGTGGCCAAAGTTTTGGAGTTTAAGCTTCAGCATCGGTCCTTCCAGTGAATATTCAGGACTAATTTCCTTTAAGATGGATTGGTTGGATCTCCTTGCAGTCCAAGGGACTCTCAAGAGTCTTCTCCAACACCACAGTTCAAAAAATCAGTTCTTCTGTGCTCAGCCTTCTTCACAGTCCAACTCTCACATCCATATATGACCACTGGAAAAACCATAGCCTTGACTAGACAGACCTTTGTTGACAAAGTAATGTCTCTGCTCTTTAATATGCTGTGTAGGTTGGTCATAACTTTCCTTCCAAGGAGTAAGTGTCTTTTAATTTCATGGCTGCAGTCACCATCTGCAGTGATTTTGGAGCCCAGAAAAATAAAGTCTGACACTGTTTCCACTGTTTCCCCATCTATTTGGCATGAAGTGATGGGACCAGATGCCATGATCTTCATTTTCTGAATGTTGAGCTTTAAGCCAGCTTTTTCACTCTCCTCTTTCACCTTCATCAAGAGGCTCTTTAGTTCTTCACTTTCTGCCATAAGGGTGGTGTCATCTGCCTATCTGAGGTTATTGATATTTCTCCTGGCAGTCTTGATTTCAGCCTGCCCAGCGTTTCTCATGATGTACTCTGCATAGAAGTTAAATAAGCAGGGTGACAATATACAGCCTTGACATACGTACTCCTTTTCCTATTTGGAACCAGTCTGTGGTGCCACGTCCAGTTCTAACTGTTGCTTCCTGACCTGCATACAGGTTTCTCAAGAGGCAGGTCAGGTTAGGAACTCAGATATTCAAGAACCCCAGTTTGCTGGTGTGCGTCATCCTCCTAGGCCTGCTGCCTGCGGATTTTTTGTTGTTCTAAGTGAGCAGTGTTGCCTTGGGTTTAACTCTGGCCAAATGGTTAGGCTTTTTTTTTTAGCAAGGTATGGATGGCTCAGGGCATTGGTAAACCATTGCCTTCAGCCCATCTGACATTTTTATTGATACTTTCCATATTATTAAGAATTTAATATATAATACAACGTAACAAGTCTAACGTAGATAATATGGGAAAGTACAGTAAGAAAAGTACCCATTTTACTATTGAATATAGGAACAATTATAAATAAAATAATTAAAACCAGGTTTGCTGTTTTTAAAAAGTCAGGCCAATTGAGGTTTATTCCATGAATTCAAGGATGGTTCAACATTAGGAAGTCTTTCAAAATAATAAAGAAAAAGTATCCTTAGATTTTTAGGTGTTTCTAGTTGTTTGTAGCCGTGATTTTAAATATCTGATTAAAATAGTAAATAGAAAAAAAAATAGTAAATAGAAATTACATAAACATGAAGACATTACCAAAATCCAACAACCTTCTATTGAATGATAAAATACTGTAGCTGTTCCTATTAAAATCAGCTGAATATGCGACTTCCCTCTTACCTAAACATTATTCAATAGTATTTTAAAGGTGTTAGCTTATGCAACGAGAAATTGAAAAGACTGGGCAAAAAAGCAAAGAAATTGTTTTTGTTTTCAAAGGTTATCTTATACTTAGAAACCTAAGATAATACTTTAAGTACTTTTGAAATTAAATGGATTTGGATGACTAAGTAAAAGAAATAATAGAAACGAATAGCATTTGTTTCATCCTTGAAATAAAATCTTATAGATGGGAGAATGTTCAAAATTGTGAGTAAGGGTAAACAAAATACTGATTTAACCAAAGAGAAACATGCCCAAAAGGGAAGAAAAACATAAAACTTAAAACAAGAAGATGGGAATAGTGGAAGAATGGGCTGTATTCCTGGGTGGGAAGGTTGTAAAATGCTTGTCCCTAAGTAAGCAGAAACTGTCTCTAAAACAAAACAGGATCCTGTAAGATAAAAGGTGTCATAGACATGTCTATTAAATTGTCTAACTCAGTTTAAAAATATTTGGTTAATATTTGTTAAATCCATTTTGAAGGATGTAAATGGCCAGATAGAGGATGAACTAAGATGCTGGAAACAGCTAAGCATAGTGGTGAATCCTGAAGGACTCAGCCCTTTTGTGACAGAGCAAATTAATTTATTTTATAAAAGACTCACTAGGGTTAAAATATAGGCAGTTTATTTTAGAGTCCATAGGTCATATAGTAATTCTGAGGTCAGCCACTGCTGAGTATAGTTTATTATGATTAATGAGCTTGCCAGGTGGTGCAGTGGTAAAGAATCTGCCTACCAATGCAGGAGGCACAGGTTCCATTCCTTCTCTGGAGAAGGAAATGGCAACCCACTCCAGTATTATTACCCCGAGAATCCCATGGACAGAAGAGCCTGGTGGGCCACAGTCCATAGGGTCGCCAAAGATTGGACGTGACTGAGTATGCATGCATTGTGATTAGATGCAATTATTAGTTATTGAAATAATAACTTTTTGCTGCTGCTGCTGCTGCTAAGTCACTTCCGTCATGTCCAACTCTGTGCGGCCCCAGAGATGGCAGCCTACCAGGCACCCCCGTCCCTGGGACTGTGCGACCCCAGAGACAGCAGCCCACCAGGCACCCCCGTCCCTGGGATTTTCCAGGCAAGAACACTGGAGTGGGTTGCCCTTTCCTTCTCCAATGCATGAAAGTGAAAAGTGAAAGAGAAGTCGCTCAGCCGTGTCCATGGACTGCATGGACTGCAGCCTATCAGTCTCCTTTGTCCATGGGATTTTCCAGGCAAGAGTATTGGAGTGGGGTGCCATTGCCTTCTCCCAAACTTTTTGCTATGTTTACATAAAACTATGGAAAATAATTGGGCTCCCCTGGTGGCTCAGACAGTAAAGAATCTGCCTGCAATGCAGGGACCCTTGTTCAATCCCTTGGTTGGGAAGATCCCCTGGAGGAGTGAGATGGCTGCCCACTCCAGTATTCTTGCCTAGAGAATTCCATGGATGGAAAATAATTAGATCCAAGCAGAAGATCATAGAATGCTTTAACTTTATACACTGTGGGTTTATAAAATAAATGTTTAGTCTTCCAAAAGAAAATACTAGTCTTCTCTGAAGGCGTTTACACCTGTTACACCCCTTCAGTCAGAGCATTCTTATTCTTTGGGGAATGGGGAAGCAGGCAAAGGGTTCATGTGGGAGAAGGAATGTTTAAGAATCACCGAGACATTTTTGAAATATTTAAAATGGGCCTTGCTGTTTCAGATGTTAGAATTTTGGAGCCACTATAATTAAAACAGCAGGTTTTGGCACAGAAATAGAATCAAGAGCCTGAGGACATCTGGGAAATTATAGATGGTAAAAGTGCATTCACATTGGTGGGGAAGAGATGGTTTATTTAATAAATGATGCTGGCCGAGTTAGCTATTCATTTGGAAGAAAAATTTAATCTTTTCATTTTATACTAGGTACAAGAAAACCTTTGAGATCAAATGAAGGTCTAGCTCTAAACATAAAACAGACATTAGGAAAACATTTGGTGAACTATTTATATAGCTTTGGGGTTATACAGGAAACTGAGACAATAAGGAAGAAGATGAGTAATATATACCTAGTCGTTCGTTCATTCCCCTTGCTTTTCCTGCTGAAAATACACCACCTTCAGCTTAGCTTGACCACCCCCACATCCCAGAGTGATTTTCAACGAGGACACATTGCTGTGGTCTAATCACTTTACATCTAATCACTTCTCCATGTTCTACGTTGTCCATAAACTGTGCTTTTAATGTCAGTAAAACGATTCACGGAGGATGCTGTCGACGCTTGGGAAAATTGAAGTTGCTGCATTAGTCCTATAATTATTGAAATTTCATTTACAACTGTGAAATTGCATCTAAACCTTGGAGCCAATCAAGTAGATGGTGGATGTGAGAATTAAAGCCCTTTTTGGCTTAAGAACTAGTATCTTGGCTTCCCATCTCTTCACAGGTATCCTGGGTACCTCGCTGCGTTTCCCTGTCTTTCCTGACACAGTAGACCAGAGCTTTTTGTAGTCAGGGCATTCTCTACCTCCTGTGACCTTAATTTACACAATAAGCCTGGGCAGTTTCCTAGGATGGTTTTTGTCCAGCCTGATTTTAAATTCTGTCTGTTCTTGCGACCTACTTTGCCAGTGTTCTGCATTAACAATCTAGATCCAGACTACGGTTCTGATGAAAGAGGGAAAATTCATATCTTTCCATGTATTTGCACTAAAGGAAGGGTGCTGATTTTTTGGAGTGCTTACTTTGAGGGGTGAGGGTGGTTGTTAGGTAAGGATAGAGGGCCGGGGAGGGGCTTGAGAAGGCTGAACTGAGGAATGTGTCTGATAATATTTATTTATGCCCAGTAATTCTCAGACTCTGAAAACACTCTTAGAAAAGTATGCATTGTATATACACATATACACACTCATTTTCTGCCATATTCTAAAATGTAAGCCCTAATTATTTGGCATCATTCCTTAAAAACAACAAGTAGTTGAGTTTTCAGTTACTCAGATTCTGTGTAGACATCTCAAGGAATGTTACTTTAGTAAGTAATTTAGCTCTTTGGCTTTTAAGAACGCCCCAATGTGGCGGCAGTGGTGCTTTAGTCATTGTCTTTACGACCCCGTGGACTGCATGCAGCACGCCAGGCTTCCCTGTCCTCCACTGTCTCCTGGAGTTTGCCCAAACTCGTGTCCATGGGGTCGGTGATGCCGTCCAACCATCTCATCATCTGTCGCCCCCTTCTCCTCCTGCTCTAATCTTTCCCAGCGTCAGGGTCTTTTCCAGTGAGTCGGCTCATCACATCAGGTGGCCAAAGCTTTGGAGTTTCAGCATCAGTCCTTTCAATGAATATTCAGGGTTGATTTCCTTTAGCATTGGCTGGTTTGGTCTCCTTGCTATCCACGGGACTCTGAAGAGCCTATAAGAGTGTAGAGGTCTTGTCCTCCGTGTAGAAATGGGGAGACAAAGCAGACACTTGTCTCAGGAACTCAGAGTCTGAACCTGACTTTTCCCCCACCTCTGAGGGGAGTGGTTAGGGGTGGGGGCTCTTGTGACGGATTCTGTGCGCTCTTTCCTCCCCTTCTTCTCTGCCCTCCCTTGGGCCCTTCCCACTTGGGGACAGAAACACCCAGGCCAGCTGGCCTGAGGTCGGTGGGAGATGGTGTCTCCATCTGTGGCTGTGGCTCGTCCTGCTTTGGCCCCGGTTCCGCTGCGGCTCTTGGGGCGGCCACCAGCCGTTTGGTTCCCCTGCTCTCTTTGTTTTGAGGCTCTGCTTTCTGGCAGGTTGAGCGGTGCAGCTGAAAAGATGATTTTATAGTTGTATCCAGTATCTTTGGCCGTTTTCAGCAGTTGTGTTTGTTCAGGGTGGCCGGGCTGAAGTATGCTGGGAAGGGAAATTCATCATTTCTTTGAAAGAACTTGGAACAGCAGCAACAAGGAAATAATAAAAAGTTGTCCTCCGAAGTGGACTCTGATCACAGGTGATTTATCCTCACAGGTGTGTATATTAGCTGTTGGACCTTCAGAGAAGGAAGTATCCTTTTCTCCAATGTACCAAAAGATCTTAACAGCATTAGAATTTATTTTCCCATAGTTTCCACATTTGATTTTGGAGATCTTCCAGCTTTTCTGTCAAAATGGTGTTTCAAGCTGCTGTTTGCAGTGATTACTCACAGCTTGGGTTTTCTGCTCACGTGATCGTGGAGGCTGATAAGCCCCAAGACCTGCAGGGTGAGTTAGCAGGCTGGAGACATGGGAGAGTGCGTGATATCCCTTCTTCTGAAGGCTGGCAGGCTTGATACTCAGGAGGAACTGATGTTTCCATTTAAGGCCTCANCTTGGGTTTTCTGCTCACGTGATCGTGGAGGCTGATAAGCCCCAAGACCTGCAGGGTGAGTTAGCAGGCTGGAGACATGGGAGAGTGCGTGATATCCCTTCTTCTGAAGGCTGGCAGGCTTGATACTCAGGAGGAACTGATGTTTCCATTTAAGGCCTCAGAACAGGAAACACTAGTTTGCAGAGAAACTGGTAAGAAATGACTGCAATGAAATATTGAAATATGCGCTTACAGAAACCTCACTATTACAAAATGGCAGAACTTCTAAATGGAACTGTTAGCTGTTAGAGCAGGTCTCCAAAGGATAGGTCCAAGATTGTTTCAGAATGTGAATAGCATTTAATGCTATTGAATAGAATGCATTTAATGCATTGAATAGAATCTAAATAAGCATTTAATGGTTATTAAAACATTTCGAGTGTCACTGTTTAATATCTTAGCATCACTGACTCAATGGACATGAGTTCAAGCCAACTCTGGGAGATGGTGATGGACAGGGAAGCCTGGAGTGTTGTAGCTCATGGAGTTGCAGAGAGTCGGACATGACTCAGCGACTGAACGACAATCAAGGAAAAAGCCAGTGTCCCCTGTGGGAGAGGCCACCTTTTTGTTGTAGTGAGGCTTTCAGCTAATTGAGCAAGGCCCACCCACCTTAGGGAGGGCAATTTGCTTTACTAAGTCTACGATTTAAATGTTAATCTTATTTTATGACATCTTCACAGGCACATCTAGAATCATATTTTATTGACACACAAAGTTAACCAGGACACTGTCTAAGTCCAGACAACGCCTGAGTTTGTTCCACTATACTGTGCCACTTTTTTTCAAAAGAGCCTAGCTTTCAGTCTCATAGACAGTGGTGCTGCATGCAGACATATATGGCGTCTATGACAGTGGTACTCAGACCGTGACCCATGCACCAGCAGCACCTGGGAGGTGGCTAGAAATGCAAATTCTTACAAGCCCCGCCCCCGCCATAGACTCACAATCCATGTCTGTGGGGTCCAGTTATCTGTGTATTCAGAAGTTCTCCAGGAGATGCTTCTGCAAGCTCTACTTTGGGAAACTCTGATACAAGGGACATATTTTCATTTCCGTAAAAGATATGTGTGTATACACATGAACTTAAAATTAGCAACGATTATCTTCACTGAAAACTTTCATAATCTATTATTGCTCAAAATATTTTTAAAGACGTCTGCACAGTACTGATGTTCACACAGTTGACAATCTTCTCCTGCAATAAAAGCTCATTAATTTGGGTTTCACTAATATGCAAGTTTTCATTCTGACAAGGCATCCACCGATTTTTATGTTTGGATTGTGTAGTAGAAAGATTTGCTAAATGCTAATAAGCAAATTAACTGTGCAAATAAGGTTGTTTTGAAAATAATGGCCTACACAATAAAATAAAGTTTTTGACAATGCCCCTATTTATCGCTGTTTTGTCAAGTTAGATTTATGAGATATAGTTAGAAATGGTCAAATCATGCGTAGTATTGTCTTCTCATAAATTAAGTCACTCTTGAATTTTCATCCAGTGGCTGAATCTTCTAATGCTTAAGTGTCACATCGACAAAGACAGGCCAGGGTATGTTTGTTTTTATTTTATTTTTTAAAAATGTTTATTTGGCTGTGCCACAGACCTGTAGTTCCCCAACCAGGTATTGAATCCAGGCCCTTGGCAGTGAGAGTGTAGAGTCCTAACCACTGGACCACCAGGGAATTCCCTATAGTATATTTAAAATCAAATGTTTAATTCTTCTTCCTTGTTTTGGGATCTATACATGGAAAAGAGGCTGCTCAATTAAAGACAGAACAGGTGCTATGAGATATATTTGTTATGAATATTTTGGCTTTTTCCTCTATATAGCAGTTTGCTGATCAAAAAAGACATTTGCTGAAATCTCAAATATTTTTAAATACTCAACGAACCTTGATGTCACAAAACTTTGATGTCATTAAATACTGCTCTAAACATCTGGAAAGAAATCTTCACATATTTAATTAATAACACTTTGCCTAGTGAAACATGACAAAGTGAAATTGTGTTCATTATTACTGGAATAATGTAAAATTTTTTTGCATGAAGTTAAACCTGAAATACAGTGTTTGGGGTTGGGGGCACACCATGAGGCATGTGGGATCTTAATACCCAAACCAGTGATTGAACTTGTGTCTACTGCATTGGTAGGTTGAGTCTTAATTGCTGGACCAAGAGGGAAGTCCTTGAAATACATTGCTTTTAAGTATTGACTGGGAACAAAGAAAAAAGTATGGACAATTAGCCAAACATGTAGCTCAAGGATTTTGCAGTATTTCTTTGAAAGTATATCTACAACTCAACAGCCTCATTTGGAGACAGCAGATTGGCCTGGGCAGTTCCACTTAGCCCATCGGTTCATATCTGCCCAAAATGCTCTGAGACATTTCCAACTTTTCTACTTTCTTTAATACTTTAAAGAAACACTGGATTTATAATAATGCCTTCCCTAAGCTGAGGATTAGTAGCATCTTTCAACTCTAATGATACTAAACAAAAGAAATTTTATGTAGAGGATAAATAAACATAGCTAACTAGATTTCTTCCCATGCTCCTCATTGAATGATTAGAAAAAATAGACCAAACATTTTGGGGTCTCTCAACTTTGGCAGTAATATTGCTCCATAGATTGGTCTTGGTTTCAGAGTGAAAAGGAGAGGTAGGTTTGGGGGCACCTTTTCAGGGAGAAGGTGTGTTTATTTGTGGTCCTGGAAAGCCATTGTGCATAAATATAAAAACGTCTCGATACTAACTGATTGCCTTCTAACAGGATCATTCATTTCCCTGTGACCCATTTTGTAATAGCAATCATACAATTCTGAATGCAGTCTAATCATTCTGGATAGTTCTGCATGCATGCTAAGTCACCTCAGTTGTGTCCAGCTCTATGCTACCCTATGGACCGTACTTGCCAGATCCTCTCTCTGTGGGATTCTCCAGGCAAGAATACTGTAGTGGGTTGCCATGCCCCACTCCAGGGCATCTTCCTGGCCCAGGGATTGAACCAGAGTCTCTTGTGTCTCCTGTGCTGGCAGGCAGGTTCTTTACCACTAACACCACCTGGGAAGCCCAGATGGTTCTGAGGCAGTGTTAATGAAGCATGTACTGTGTACACTGGTTTACAAGAAAAAACAACCCTAAATGAACTTTTCACTGTCGCGTGTGGTTTTATTAGTTGGATTAGTCTTTAAATGGTTGGGCTCCATGGAACCATGTGTGCGTTTGGTTCACTGTTGTGTCCCATCCCTTTGGACCACACATGGAACGGAGGTACTATATTCGTGTTCTAAAGCTGCTGCAGCACTACCACAAACTAGGTGGCTTAAACAGTAGAAATGTATTTTTCACTATTCTGGAAGCTAGACGTCTAAGAACAAGGCCATGCTCCCTATGGAGGCTCCAGGGAAGGGTCGGTCCCGGTCCCTCTCCCAGGCCCTGCTGGTTGTTCGGCTTATGGCAACATTGCTCCAGTCTTCACGTGATGTTCTCCTGTGTGCGTGTGTGTGTCCAAATTTCCTCTTTCTATAGGGACACCAGTCCAATTGGCTTGAGGGCCCACCCTACCCCAGTAGGACCTCATCTTCCCTCATTATATTTGCAATGACCCCATTTCTAAAAAAAAGGTCACATTCTAGGGTCTTGAGGGTTAGAGTTTCAGCATATGAATTTGGGCAGGACACAGTTCAACTCATACAGGTACCTAAGCATGCGCTGAATATAGATAAATGAGATTACACCGCTGTTATTTTCACATTGACGGGTCAGATTTTGAAAAAATATTCTGAGATCACTAACTCTTTTTGTTACTGTTCTTATTCTTGACCCTAGAATTCTTTTTTCTAAGACTCATTTACTACTCCTAATCTATTATTTGGGAAATAAAACTGCAGACATTGTTAGAAACTTGTATGTAGTAAGAATAAGCAATTTCTGAATTAGACACTTGTAAGTTAGGTTACATAGGTTTTACATACAACCACTGCATTTTGTGTATGTGTGTCCTTACCAAGAAGTTGAAGCTGATATGTATAACCAAACTCTACACTATTTTTATGAGTGCTGTGTGTATTTTGTGACCTATAGTTTTTGTTTTGTCCTTCTTTATGTATGCTGTGGACTGCATTGCCTCCCTCAGCATTCCTATGTTGAAGCCCTAACCTCCCAATGCGATATATTGGGGTAAATAAGTAATTAAGGGACTTCCTTGGTTGCCCAGTATTAAAGAATCCACCTGCCAATGTGGGGGATAGGGGTTCGATCCCTGGTCTGGGAAGATTCCACATGCTGCAGAGCAACTGAGAGAGTCGCCCCTGCTTGCTGCAACTAGCAAAAAGCCGGCATGCAGCAATGAAGACCCAGTGCAGCTAAAAACAAATAAAAAAACTTAAGAATAACAGTGAGATCATAAAGGTGGAGCCCTAATCCGATAGGATTAGTGTCCTTATGAGAGGAGCCGGCATAGAGCCCACTGCCCCCTGCCCTCTTGTGGGGACACAGCAAGGAGTCAGCTGTCTGCAGCCAGGAAGAGCGCCCTCCCCAGGACCCGAGTCTGCCANGAGTGGAGTCCTAACCACTGGACCACCAGGGAAGTCCAAAAATGGCTCTTTTTGAGGAATAGTGTAGAGAATGTTCGAGGCCTTCTGTGTTGACTCCTGGAAGCAGGTGTAGGTGCTTTTAAGCTGTTGAGGACAGAGCTTAGGTCTGGAGAGAGACCTCGTTCCTCTGCCCTCGCCCTGGAAAACACAAGTGAGTCGATGATTTTCTGCTCAGCTGTCTTGTGGACTCCAGTGGATTATGAGGGGACCTGGTGACTTTATCTTTCTGAAGACTTTTCTGTATCATGAGGTCAGTAATCCCCGATTCTGTCACATCCCCTCTTTGCGAGGAAGCAACAGTCAAAGCTGAGATACTGACTCTCAAGTGTTTCTGGAAAGAAATGGGCTACAGATAGAAATCTGCATTGTGCCTTAAAAGTCAGCCCCCCAGGAACAGCTTGTCAGTGTCTGAAGTCACCCGTGTGGGCCTAGGTGTGCAGTGGTGGCCTTGCGTGTACCTGCCCGACTCTGGTGTGGGAAGAATAGGCATCCCTGGGGTCCCTCTTGAAGATTCCAGGTCAGTAAATTTGGGACGAGTATCATCCAAAGGCTCCTAATAGCCTAATAATTAGTACTTGGAGAAATAGATCTACCACTGGTGTGGGCAAGAGGAGCTGTACCTGAGTCTTGATGAAAGAGGAGAGAGCGTGTCCTGAGCACCTTTCTGGGCTTCTTTGGGGAGTTTGCGCAAGGAAAGGCAACGTTTTTTTCCCACGTTACTTCCTTCCTTCATTGTTCTGGACCGTATATCTTTCCCAGACACTATCCTGGAACATCACGTCGGCCTCCTGCCAGAGCAAACCACAGGGTAGCGTCTCCTGACTCAGCCATCTGGTCCTGCTCTGTCTTCTGGTGTGCAGGCTTGTGATCACTGGCCGGGCACCCCCAGGGACAGAAGTGAGTTCTCTTTTCTTTGGGCCTCTGCATGTGCGCTCGTGTCCAGCTTCCTGCCCCAGAGTGGGTACATCTGGTTTTGAGAAGTGGGTATGTGAAGGGATCCCGGGTGCATTTTATAGTTACCGTATCCTCCTCTTGACTTACGATCTGAGAGATTTAAAAAATCCAGGTCAGGAGTTCACTTGACCGGTGTTCTGCTCGGAGTCAGTGGCTCTCCTAACAGTCTTGATAGTCATGGCCAGTGGTGGGCAGGGACAGGTCCCTTCAGGGTCACTCTCCCTCATGCCTCTTAATCTGCCTGCCTGTGAGCCTCGGTGAACCGGGTGGGAGAGCTGTCATTTGGGGGTGAAATCTGAGTGACAAAGGGGCCCTGTCTGGGTGAGTTCCCCTCTTCTCCTGGATGTGGAGACCTGAATGACCTGATAGAGCTGACAACAGCTCAGATTTCCACAGGCTGCCAGCTCCGTGTTTGACTCTGTCCAGGGCTTCCCTTGTGGCTCAGCTGGTAAAGAATCTGCCTGCAATGTGGGAGACCTGGGTTCGATCCCTGGGTTGGGGAGATCCCCTGGGGAAGGGAAAGGCTACCCACTCCAGTATTCTGGCCTGGAGAATTCCATGGACTATACAGTCCATGAGGTCGCAAAGAGTTGGACATGACTGAGCAACTTTCACTTTCACATCCCCCTCGTCCTTCCTTGGGTCTGCTGACTTAAATGCTTTAGGCTGAGGTGGAAGGAGAGACCATACTTGTTGGGAAGGCAAAGCATCTTTGCCCTGAGAACCAGGAAACAAAGGCTCGCTCTCTGAAGCTGGCATGCCGCTCTCTCACGTCTCCGAGGCTCTGTGCATCTGGCCAGGCTGTGTGAGCAGTGAGGGCATGCTGCTCGGTGGTAGGAGTCCCCTACGGGTCAGACGTAGTTTTTGAACATGATGGAATTCAGGGGGAATGCTGGCGAGCCCAGAAAGACTGGAGTGATGATCCTCTAATCTTTTACAGCATGCTGCAAGGGGATCTTTAACTTTGAGCCAGATGGGAGGGAGATGGGCGTTGGGTTACATCTCAAGTAGGGCACCTATTAGTACACCGTCTGTGCCCCCACCCTCCCTGGCACCTTGGCTCTTCTAAGCTCCCTATCCTAGAAAAATGCATGAGAACCACTGACATCGATGGCAGGAGATTTATTTCTCCTTTCTGGGTACAGGGCTGCGGGCCTTGTTTGGAGATGGGTGGTACAAGGCCTCAGAGGGAAAAGACTTAAAAATGCAAGAAGGAAAAAAGGAAGAAAGCCACGCAAAAATGCAAGAAGGAAAAAAGGAAGAAAGCCATGCAAAAATGCAAGAAGGAAAAAAGGAAGAAAGCCACGCAGACCCCACCGAAAGGCCCTGTTATTCCAGCAGAGGGAAGAGGTGGGCCTCCAGGCACCAGTCACTCTTAACCTGAGCTGGCTCTTCTGAGAATTCGTCTGTCTTGAAAACCTTGGTAAAAATGGCCAAATGGCGCTTCTGTAAGGTAGGGGGAATGCCTGCATGTGCTTTTGTTGTTAGCCATGGTGTTGAACAGTCTGGTTTAAGAGAAAAATGGTTCTGGGTACGTTTCCATTTCAACTGTGTCTTTAAAGTTTTACTGCGTAGGGGATAGATGTGGGAGAATCTGAGTATAGTTGTCTGGCCTCTTGGTTAATTTCATCTGGGTTACAGGTGAGAAATGAGTTCACAACACCTCCTGTTTCTTATTTGGGTCTGTTTNCAAAAAAATCTTAGTTTATAGCCAGGAACATCAGACTTTGCTAAGATGTCAAGATCTCTGTCTAAGTGCCACTTGCCTGAAGACTTAAGAAAAAGAAATGGGTTTCCAAACAAGAGATTTAATTAAAGCCATATGGAGTCATAAATCTAGTCATATTACACCTGGTCCAAGATTTACTAAAGTGGAGCAAAAAAAAATGCATAAACGTTGCCAGCATCTCCTCCACGCATTCTAAAATAATACTTGGATTTGCAGAGCAGGTAACAGAGAAAGCAGGCTTTGCCTTTGTTATTTTCAGGGGAAAACCCATTTCCTGTCTGGAACGGATGGATCAGATCTTCCTTTTTAATCCTCTTAGAGAGTTGGACTTCCTTATGGCTTAGTTTGTCCTCAGACTGGGTTAGCATATTATTTCAGCTGTGGGGAAATAGTTAACACTAGAACTCAGTGCACCATGGCCTGTGGATGCTGGACCTGGATGTGATGAGAAGCCCGAACACCCAAAGCTAGAGAGAATAGCTGCCGCTCTAATTTGCCTGCAACGCAGAAGACGCGAGTTCGATCCCTGGGTCTGGAAGATCCTTTGAAGAAAGAAATGGCAACCCACTCCAATATTCTTGCCTGGGAAATTCCCATGGACCGAGGACCCTGGCAGGCGTATAGTCCATGAGGTTGCAAAAGAGTCAGACATGACTGGGCAACAAATACTTTACTTCTGCAAGTAGAGAAAAGCTGGTGGTGTTAAATTATTTACCACGTCAAGGAAGAACCCCAAAGGGAATAATGTGTGCCCATTTTCTGCCAGTCTCTCCTCTTTATCTCCCTTCTCTGGGCAGGCGCTGTCTGTCTTTCTCTCTTTTCTGCATCATCAAAACAGGAGCCCTGGGTGCCCCAGGTTCAGCCAAGGCCATCTGGGCAAGAGTTGCTGTTTCCACAATTTATCAGTTTCCCCTGGTGGCTCAGACAGGAAAGACTGCCCAACATGCGGGAGACCTGGGTTCCATCCCTGGGTCATGAAGATCCCCTGGAGAAGGAAATGGCAACCTACTCCAGTATTNGCCAAGGCCATCTGGGCAAGAGTTGCTGTTTCCACAATTTATCGGTTTCCCCTGGTGGCTCAGACAGGAAAGACTGCCCAACATGCGGGAGACCTGGGTTCCATCCCTGGGTCATGAAGATCCCCTGGAGAAGGAAATGGCAACCTACTCCAGTATTCTTACTGGAGAATTCCATGGCCAGAGGAGCCTGGCGGCGGCTACAGTTCATATTTATTGTTTGTGATCCAAGCTCCCCGGATCCAAGTTCCTTTACTTTCTTGCAGCCATGCCTTGACAAAGATGTTGTTTCTGTTTTATCCAGCATTTTTAGTTATTTGGATGATTTCTGTACTGTGGAAGGGTTTTAGACAGTTTAGGGAGAGATGCTAAAATCAGAGTTAGAGCTAATCCTCAATCAAGAAAAAGGCTGAGGTCAAGGTTAGCATGTAGCTGCTCCATCATGCCCGACTCCTTGTGACCCAATTCCTGTCCATGGAATTCTCAGGCAAGAATATGGGAGTTGGGTAGCCATTCCCTTCTCCAGGAGATCTTCCCAATCCAGGGATGGAACCAGGTATCCTATAGGGCAGGCAGATTCTTTACCATGTGAGCCACCAGGGAAGAGGTCAGGGTTAGGCAGAGTGGTCTGGGAATCCTTGTGGGGTCCATGCTGGAGCAAAGGAGCCGTGGGAACAGCAGGAACCTGGGTATAGAGGATATGACCTGGGACTGGGGGTTGCTGGTGTGCAGAAGAGAGGAAGGCGCTCAGGTGTGGCCCGGGACTAGGGGAGAGAAAGATGCCCAAGTGTCTTCTGGCTGGGCCACTCAGTGGCCGATGGTGTTAGCTAGTGCAGGGCTCCTGGGGACGGCGGAGGCGAGCAAACTTGTTCAGAGTTAAGGCGAAATGTCATGGAGAAAGGAAGGCAGCCTGAGTCCTGGACATGGGGCAAGGATGCTGGTCTGTGCTGGGCCCCAGCTTCTCCAGGAAGAGTGAGTGAGGCTGTGCTTCTGTCCTAAGAACAGAGGAGGAAGGGTGAGCCCAGAGTCGCCAAGGACACAGCTCCTCAGCAAGGAGGAGACTCCTCCGCCCTCAGAGATGCTGAAGAGACAGGGAGATGCTGGCAGGGAGGTTGGCCACTGCAGGGAAGGGAGGGTGAGGAAGGCCTGGACCACCTCTCCATCATTCCATTGGCTCAGGGCTCGGAGGCACATGGACCATGATGCCGTCTGATGGATAACGCATAAATTTCATAACAGGGCAGATGCATTTTTTTGTGGGGATTTTTCCTTAAATAAGCAGAAAATTATGAATAAAAATTTAGGGCCAGGGCTTGGGAGTGTCAGCGAGTGACCACCAGAAGCTCATGCTGCTGCTAAGTCGCTTCAGTCATGTCCGACTCTGTGCGACCCCATAGACGGCAGCCCACCAGGNTTTCCTTAAATAAGCAGAAAATTATGAATAAAAATTTAGGGCCAGGGCTTGGGAGTGTCAGCGAGTGACCACCAGAGGCTCATGCTGCTGCTAAGTCGCTTCAGTCGTGTCCGACTCTGTGCGACTCCATAGACGGCAGCCCACCAGGCTCCCCTGTCCCTGGGATTCTCCAGGCAAGAACACTGGAGTGGGTTGCCATTTCCTTCTCCAATGCATGAAAGTGAAAAGTGAAAGCGAAGTCGCTCAGCCTTGTCCGACTCTTAGCGATCCCATGGACTGCAGCCCACCAGGCTCCTCTGCCCACAGGATTTTCCAGGCAAGAGTACTGGAGTGCGGTGCCATTGCCTTCTCCTGCTTCCTGGCAAATCTTCCTCATCACCTGAGTGATGTTCTGAGCGGAGCAGGAGCAAAAACAGAGGGAGGGGTTGTGTCTAGTCTGCCGAAGCATGAATGTTACCTTTCAGCTGCTTTGAGAGAAGAAAATAAGTGCAGGATATTTCTGGGGCAGACAAGAAAAGCAAATTGATGCTTTCTTGTATTTCAGTGACTGACAAGGGAACAAAATTACACGTCATGGCACTGAGGCTTTTGTCAGTGGGTTCTCTGAGTCTTTGGAAAATGAAAACATCCGTGCTGAGGTACAGTGGAGAAGAGGTCATTTGATAGGAGGGATATAGGGGGAGGCTGGAGTGGAGGTCACGTGGAGGTGAGCTGTGGTCATGAGACTTGTCACGTGAGGAGACCTGATCTCTCTGTCCAGCTGAGAATGATCATTTTAACTATTGAAAAACAAGATTGCCATCCTGACAGACATTCCCCTGGAGAGGGAGAGTGGTTTTTGTCAGGTTTTCCAGTCCGTACGTCCTTGTTCATAGTGAAGATTGTAGGATTGGGAGGGGTAGGGAAGAGTGAAAAGAATTTGGTATAATCGAGAATTTCAGTATTACTTTAAGTCAGGCATTGCGTTTTCTCCTTTGACTTACCGTGAATTACATTCCTAAAGGAAATCCACCCTGAATCTTCAGTGGAAGATTTTTTAAACAAAGAAACTGATTTAGTTCAGTCAGTCAGTTCAGTCGCTCAGTCGTGTCTGACTCTTTAAGACCCCGTGAATCGCAGCATGCCACGCCTCCCTGTCCATCACCAACTCCCAGAGTTTGGCTAAAATCTGTCACTAGCCCACATGGGAAATCTTTTCCAAGATTCTTGCCTGTCTTCTGTAGTACAAAGGTGAGCCATGTGAGGAGATATACCTATGTTCAAATCTCTGCTGTCTCTCTCTTTGACCTTGAACTCCTTCCTAAAGGTCAGAAACAGCCGTCACAAAGTTTAGTTGGAGTCATCTCTCTACTTTAAATCCCTGCACAAGACTGTTGAGAGTCCCTTGGACAGCAAGGAGATCAAACCAGTCCATTCGAAAGGAAATCAACCCTGAATATTCAATGGAAGGACTGATACTGAAGCTGAAATACTCTGGCCACCTGATGCAAAGAGCCAACTCACTGGAAAAGACCCTGATGCTGGGAAAGATTGAGGGTAGGAGGAGAAGGGGCAACAGAGGATGAGATGGTTGGATGGCATCACCGACTCAATGGACATGAGTTTCAGCAAACCCAAGGAGATAGTGAAGGACAGGGAAGCCTGGTGTGCTGCAGTTTGTTGGGTAGCAAAGAGTGGGACACGACTGAGTGACTGAACAACAGGCTCTGAACATCATGTCCTAGATGCCAAGGCAGGACTCTAGGAGGTAAATTAGGAGAAAGACATGAGAAGACAAAATGCCTACCCCAGTGAAGAGTCTAAGCCAGCACACATACACAGGCAACAGTTGATGGATAGTTGGAGTGTAAAAATGTGAGCAAATGTAAGTGACTAGAGAATGGTAAAATCGAAATTCATGCGTGCTGGCAGAATGCAGAGTCTGGTGATGTGAATAACTGAGGATTAGGGNGCGAAGTCGCTCAGCCTTGTCCGACTCTTAGCGATCCCATGGACTGCAGCCCACCAGGCTCCTCTGCCCACAGGATTTTCCAGGCAAGAGTACTGGAGTGCGGTGCCATTGCCTTCTCCTGCTTCCTGGCAAATCTTCCTCATCACCTGAGTGATGTTCTGAGCGGAGCAGGAGCAAAAACAGAGGGAGGGGTTGTGTCTAGTCTGCCGAAGCATGAATGTTACCTTTCAGCTGCTTTGAGAGAAGAAAATAAGTGCAGGATATTTCTGGGGCAGACAAGAAAAGCAAATTGATGCTTTCTTGTATTTCAGTGACTGACAAGGGAACAAAATTACACGTCATGGCACTGAGGCTTTTGTCAGTGGGTTCTCTGAGTCTTTGGAAAATGAAAACATCCGTGCTGAGGTACAGTGGAGAAGAGGTCATTTGATAGGAGGGATATAGGGGGAGGCTGGAGTGGAGGTCACGTGGAGGTGAGCTGTGGTCATGAGACTTGTCACGTGAGGAGACCTGATCTCTCTGTCCAGCTGAGAATGATCATTTTAACTATTGAAAAACAAGATTGCCATCCTGACAGACATTCCCCTGGAGAGGGAGAGTGGTTTTTGTCAGGTTTTCCAGTCCGTACGTCCTTGTTCATAGTGAAGATTGTAGGATTGGGAGGGGTAGGGAAGAGTGAAAAGAATTTGGTATAATCGAGAATTTCAGTATTACTTTAAGTCAGGCATTGCGTTTTCTCCTTTGACTTACCGTGAATTACATTCCTAAAGGAAATCCACCCTGAATCTTCAGTGGAAGATTTTTTAAACAAAGAAACTGATTTAGTTCAGTCAGTCAGTTCAGTCGCTCAGTCGTGTCTGACTCTTTAAGACCCCGTGAATCGCAGCACGCCACGCCTCCCTGTCCATCACCAACTCCCAGAGTTTGGCTAAAATCTGTCACTAGCCCACATGGGAAATCTTTTCCAAGATTCTTGCCTGTCTTCTGTAGTACAAAGGTGAGCCATGTGAGGAGATATACCTATGTTCAAATCTCTGCTGTCTCTCTCTTTGACCTTGAACTCCTTCCTAAAGGTCAGAAACAGCCGTCACAAAGTTTAGTTGGAGTCATCTCTCTACTTTAAATCCCTGCACAAGACTGTTGAGAGTCCCTTGGACAGCAAGGAGATCAAACCAGTCCATTCGAAAGGAAATCAACCCTGAATATTCAATGGAAGGACTGATACTGAAGCTGAAATACTCTGGCCACCTGATGCAAAGAGCCAACTCACTGGAAAAGACCCTGATGCTGGGAAAGATTGAGGGTAGGAGNAAACCAGTCCATTCGAAAGGAAATCAACCCTGAATATTCAATGGAAGGACTGATACTGAAGCTGAAATACTCTGGCCACCTGATGCAAAGAGCCAACTCACTGGAAAAGACCCTGATGCTGGGAAAGATTGAGGGTAGGAGGAGAAGGGGCAACAGAGGATGAGATGGTTGGATGGCATCACCGACTCAATGGACATGAGTTTCAGCAAACCCAAGGAGATAGTGAAGGACAGGGAAGCCTGGTGTGCTGCAGTTTGTTGGGTAGCAAAGAGTGGGACACGACTGAGTGACTGAACAACAGGCTCTGAACATCATGTCCTAGATGCCAAGGCAGGACTCTAGGAGGTAAATTAGGAGAAAGACATGAGAAGACAAAATGCCTACCCCAGTGAAGAGTCTAAGCCAGCACACATACACAGGCAACAGTTGATGGATAGTTGGAGTGTAAAAATGTGAGCAAATGTAAGTGACTAGAGAATGGTAAAATCGAAATTCATGCGTGCTGGCAGAATGCAGAGTCTGGTGATGTGAATAACTGAGGATTAGGGTGGCTTTCTGCCATAGATAAGCCCGACGTGAAGTTTTCCAAAGAGCCATGAACCAGTGGGCAGAGTTCCTTGGCTATCAGCGTGTGTGCTGGCAGGAAGGAGCCAGAGAGCTTCCAGGGAGAGCTGTGCCATGTGTGGGCGGGGCCGGAAGCCCCATACGGGGAGGTTGCCTGGCGAGGAGATGTCGAGCAGTTGTGATGGATGGGAAACCAGCTTGTTGTGTTGGATGAACTGACACACTGCACGTAACTGGGAGGGACCCCCTTTGTGGTGTGTGTGTCCTCCATGCAGCTGGATGGGAAAGTGCAAGCCTGCGTTCCGTTCTTTGCTGTACAGCTCATTTCTTTTCATCTTTTAGGTGAGAGGCGTAGTAATGTCTTGCATTGACAGGCTCTGTTTAAAGTCATTTGGCGTTCCGTCGTGACCTGGTTTTTTGCCTGGACCACCCTGAAAGTTCTGTTTTAGATCTGTTCAAGAAACGTATTTCTCTAATATATAAATATTTCTAGTGTTCTCTCCTCCCACAAGGCAGCAGAGAAAACTAGTGTCAATTACCTGCACTAAAACTGGATTGCCAGAAGTTTTAGTCTGAAATAGCACTAAACACAAGCTGAATAGGAGACTTATTTCAGGGGGTTGCTTTTCATGTTAAAGGGGGAGTTTGAAAAATCTGGACTTCTCTGAGTGAACCTAAGTTCAGTATGCATTTGTGTATGTAAGGGTATTTATATTATATACCCAAACACAAAAATAAATATTCCTTCAATCTAAGGTCTGTACCTATGGCATAATTAATCTCAAAACTGTTCAGTTTTATTTACAAAGAAGACTTTATTTTGACTCAAAGGGAGTGGAAATACCTACAGAACTAAGTATGTGGATATATAATAGTATTTCCTTTGTTTCTTTCAAAGTTGCAAGAATATTGAAAAGCATAGTAACAACACTCTTCAAGGATATTTTATAATGCATGAAAAGCTCATAGAAGACGCTTATATTTAATCATACAAATATATTTTAGAAGAGATTTGGCTTTTAATGTGTGTATGTTTATGAATTTCATTAAGAAGTCAAAGCTAAAGTGGATTTACTGTGGGAAGAATTTAAGTTGTAGACAGTTAGCTCAGAGAAAGTGAAAAAGAAACTTTTACTGCTCAGTGTTTTGACTTTTAGGTTTCTGTCCCAAGCCTGCTGTTTTTCCTGCAATGGGGGAAAAAGACTCATTATATTTTATGGATAAAGGTTTTCCTTGTTTTCATGAGGAACTGTGATGGTTCTCTGTGGACTTATAGGTGATGAGCAGTAGTTTTCAGAGATGTTTAGTGCAATATTATAAAATCAAATGTGTGATAAGGTGCATCAGCTCCCAAAAAGTCATATTGACATCTGTTGATTCCCAGTCTAAGATTTAAGTTTAGGTTTTGAAATGTTGATTTGTTATTAGTTTTAATATTTTTCTTGAGCACTTCAAATAAACGAGGACTCAGTGCCTTGTGGAATGTTTCGTCTTCAAACCATTATTCAGTTCTACACAATGAAAAATCAGTCACATGGAGATATTTTCGTTGTGTTCTGTTAAGGAAGAGGAACATATAGCTTGCCCTGCCCCTTTAGATAGTAAATTCTCCCCTTTTTATCTAGCTTGATAAAGGATCTATTAATCATCAGTTACTATTTTTGTAACAAAAACTGGGACTTCAAATTGATTTCACTGTTGACTTTCTTTTGAAAGTGAAAGAAAGTGAAGTCACTTAGTCGTGTCCAACTCTTTGCTACCCCATGGACTGTAGCCCACCAGGCTCTTCCATCCATGGGATTTTCCAGGCAAGAATACTGGAGTGGGTTNTTTCTTTTGAAAGTGAAAGAAAGTGAAGTCACTTAGTCGTGTCCAACTCTTTGCTACCCCATGGACTGTAGCCCACCAGGCTCTTCCATCCATGGGATTTTCCAGGCAAGAATACTGGAGTGGGTTGCCATTTCCTTTTCCAGGGGATCTTCCCGACCTGGGGATCAAACCCAGGTCTCCCGCATTATAGGCAGATGCTTTACCATCTGAGCCACCAGGGAAGACTTTTTATAAGAGGAGTATTACATTTTTACCCACCAATTCCTGCACACACATGTTGGATTTCAGTGCAATTTTAAATTCTTTAAAGTACATGAGACTTATAGTCTTATTATTAAATAATTACAAAAGAAGTAAGTTTCCCTCACTCCACCTTATTTCCAGAATCTTTGTTTAATCAGCAATCTTCTGCAAAGAGTATCAATGATCTATTTCCTTTGGGGCAGTGTGAACTTGATTAAAATTTCACAGAGCCCTTTTATTAATTAAATATATTCACGTAACTACTAGAGAATTCTGCATACTTTTAAAGTGGAATAGAACTCCGGTACAGAATTGACGGNAATGATCTATTTCCTTTGGGGCAGTGTGAACTTGATTAAAATTTCACAGAGCCCTTTTATTAATTAAATATATTCACGTAACTACTAGAGAATTCTGCATACTTTTAAAGTGGAATAGAACTCCGGTACAGAATTGACGGTGGAAACAGTAGTAATCCCGCATTTCTAGCTGGTTGTATGTTGGCGGTTGATGTTTCTGGCAGGTGTTACTTCAAGAGAAGTAGCATGTGGGACTTTCCCAGTGGTTAAGGCTCCCGGCTTCCAGTGCAGGGGGCTCGGGTTCGATCTCTGAACAGGGAACTAAGGTTTCCATGTGCTGTGTGGTGCAGCCAAAAAAAAAAGCCTTGAGCAGTGTGGATACTATGAATTGCAATGAGACATTTCTGAATCTGATTATGATGAAGAGAAGTAGCGTGCGTTCTCCTTCCAAGGATGCTCTTCAGCCTCTTCCCCTTCTCCCTCCTAGTGCCTGATCCACTTGGGTCTTTTTGTGGTCCTCTGGCACCCAAGCACTTAACCACCATTTGCACATCATTGCAAAGTTTGGAGAGGGCTGCCTTTTCACTCATCTGAGTGAAAGGCTGAGTTTCTTACATAAATGGGCCTTGATGGACGTGAGTCTGAGTGAACTCCGAGAGATGGTAATGAACAGGCAGGCCTGGCGTGCTGCGATTCATGGGGTCGCAAAGAGTCTGACACGACTGAGCGGCTGAACTGAACTGAAGGTAGGGGCTTAGGGGGAGCACTCACTGAGGANTTCTTACATAAATGGGCCTTGATGGACGTGAGTCTGAGTGAACTCTGAGAGATGGTAATGAACAGGCAGGCCTGGCGTGCTGCGATTCATGGGGTCGCAGAGTCTGACACGACTGAGCGGCTGAACTGAACTGAAGGTAGGGGCTTAGGGGGAGCACTCACTGAGGAAGAGCTGCCTACTCTCCACTGAGTTAGGACCTAAAGTCCTGTTTCATTATTTCACTGGAAGCTAGTGATTGGCCAAGGCTGGAGTTACATTGAAATGTGTTTAGGAACACACTTGAGTGCCAAATAAATGTTACTTTTCTGGGCTGATGTAGATGGAGGTGTACTTTCAGGTCAGTGAAGCCCCCTTCCAGGAAAGACAGCCAATCAGGGGCTAGATGCTGGGGAGAGAGGCTGAGCTATCTCAGAATTATATCCCCTTAAAGGGGAAAAAAGAGGCCTTCCCGCTGTGGGTGGTTTGCTTTTGGGGAGATATTCTCTTCTCTTCCAGACATAAATTAGACCAGAGAGAGGAATTTGGTTTACTGCTAGTGCTGAAGTTAAAAACCATCTCCTTTTCCCAAGTGGCCCCTTAATTAGATTCATTAGTTTTAAAATGTTAATTGGAATTCTTGCTGTTCAATTCCTGAAAGGTATTAAATATAAAAGGAACAGCTCATTTACCATGTTACTCTGTTCTGAGAAATCTGCTGTGATTTCTGCATAATATGTTTTTGAAATTTAAATAATGGATTATTTGCTGTAAAGCCTTTTAGAAAGATCCATAAAATGTATCTACTTGAATTCATCTGCCTTATCAGTTTCTTNTGCACATTTATTCAGAAGGGGAAACATAGATAATTTAAGCATCAACAAATATATCAAATGTTTCATTGATAAATCCTCCCTTTAGGTGGAAGGGAGGAATGAAGACTATTATTTCAGATGAACTTCTCTTTAAAAATCATAAATATTTGAGCATATTTTTACTATAAATAATGTCGAATAGTTGGTAACCTTTTAGAAATTATTACATTCAAGCTTCTTAGAAGAATCCTTCTCAGTGAATTTAACATAGAATACAATATCAACAAGTTTGAGTTATACATATATGTGTGTGTGTATATATCTATATCTATATATCAAGTCTGAATTATATATGTGTGTGTGTGTACATCTACAGGATCACATGCAGGTAGTGATATATACAGATACACACTCACTCACACACATAAAAGTTTATATAAAGCCAGAAAGTTGAACTTGTTCTGGTATCTAGGGAGATGTCTAAAAACTGACACCACAGCTCCCAGGACAGGTACAACCACAAAGCTAGAAACCTTTTATCTTTCTGTGGGATTGTCGGCACTGCTTCCAAAGAATCCTTTTGTAAACATCCTCCTAGATAAGTTAGTAATACCAGATGAGACGTGAATACACCTAGCAGTACCGCATGAGAGAGGGTGGCCATTTGTCTCCCCTTCTTCCTGCTGCAGAGATAGAGGAGCTTAAATCAATTCACTCAAGCGTATGAGGAGGGGAAAATTTAGTTTCACACCTAAAGCAATCAGATTATTATACTGTCTTGTACCACTCCACCACAGAAAACAAATTTTTGTTTTCAAATTGAAAAAATTGCAAAAGTGAAATACTTCCAATCTCATCTCTTTCTACACACATACACAGGCACATGCACACACACTAAACACACACACACTCACACATAGAATGATTGCCCATGAAATTTCCTTTGAAATTATTGTACAGATTTGCAATCCAGCAGAATTTTCAAAGTAAACGGGCCCAGACAATTGTCAGAAGCTTGAATCTGACTCATAACCATGTTTCACATTTAAGGGACCCAAGACTCCAAGATTTCTGCCTTGCATTTATGGTGAACGTGAATTACAACTGAGTTGAAATAGTCTTTTTCTTGGCCTCTTGTAACATATATTCCGAATAGGAAAGATGGAATAGGTCATTATTCAGAACAATTTACTCCTAGATGATTGATCAAAGGAATTGCCACTGAGCAATCACTCATTCTCTGCCAAGATGGGCAGCATGTGGAATATGGGTCGACAAGAAAGTCTGAAGTGACATTTGTGCCCTGCCAATGCCACCATCATCATGTAGTGATCCTTTCTCATTTTCTTACAGTGGTCATGGACACTGAGCACAAAGAATAAACGACTAGAGAGAAATGAAAAAACTTGTTGTCAGAGTACCAAAGCTGGAACAGAATGCATAAGACAAATATTAATGCATTCATTCTGTTGGGGCAACAAAAAAAGCAGTGACTCCAAAGGCTTGAGATATCCTCGCAATATTAGGAGGTTAAAGACAATGAGATCAAAGCCAAAGGTGCCAAGAAGCACACCAGAAAATGTAGATAATTTTATGACAGAAAAGACCTCATCCAAGCTAACCTTGAGGCCCCATTCGATATGAAGAACCACTTTTAGATCGGCCATCAGCTAGAAGCAAGCGTTCAAATCCCAGTTGGGTAGATGGCATACTCCCTCTCTGCCATATTAGATAAATTGACTTTGACATGGGCCTTTGGGGAAAGACCTTAAAACCACATCTGTTTTATTTATTTTAAAGATCCCACTGGAGCTTTTAAAAGAGTAGGCATTTATCCTGAGGCAATTGGAGTAGGATAAGAGGACTCAAGGCTGATTACCATAGGCCTGTTGGCATTCACATTGTAACAATGGCTGATACTGTTCACCATCCCCACCACCGGCTGCCGCTGTCTTAGCAAGCTTAAATTTTTTTTTTTTTTTAATGCAACAAAAGCAAGCAGACAGAAAAAAAGAATTGAGAGTAAGGCTTCTGAGATAAGAGAAAAGTGACCAAAATAAAACCAAACCTACTATGCACATTGCTTTGTGTCTCATTTTCTTGACTGCAAAATTGTAAACCAGGCTTCACAGGAGAGAAACAGAGGGAACTGTCAGAGACTTGGGGTGCCCACTACTCGTGTGGTTTTCATCTTGCCCTCACTTCCTCTGCTGAGGTAGATAGTAGCCAATACATGTTTTAACCCAAGTGGAGCTCTGAGGTGCAGTGGCACTTACAGGACACAGCTAATAATGGCTATGGCTTTTGATGACATCTCTTTGGTACGCTTCAGCATGACCTTGTCAAAGTTAAAAGCTCATAAAATTCCTATTTACTTTTTATGGCATTACGATTCTGCATAACAGTGCTTAAAACAAAAACACAGTATAATTATACTGTCAATCAAGTGGCTAAGAAAGGCATTTTCCACCAGCCTCTTACCTAGCAAACTGTAAATAATTTATAAAACCAGAAGTCATGACTAAGTGGCAGTGTTCGGGGGCTAGTTAAGCACTTTTCACAGTGCCACGGTTTAAGAGAGCTGGGCACAAAACACTGCTTGTTTACTTTTATCCTGTGAGTGTAAAAAATTGTCATTTGTGCTTGTCGTCTTTACGTATGGGCTCTAATAAAAATATCAAATTGTCAGTAGAAATTTGAACAGGTGTAGAGTGAGAGTAATAATGATGTTTTATTCATACGCATTTCCAGCCCATTTAACTTCATCCAACAAACAACAAAAAATATTTTCTTCATTACCTCCAATTAATGTAAATGTCAAATGTGTTGAATATATTATCACACTGA
This sequence comes from Neotragus pygmaeus, assembly GCA_006410875.1. Lineage (NCBI taxonomy): Eukaryota > Metazoa > Chordata > Mammalia > Artiodactyla > Bovidae > Neotragus > Neotragus pygmaeus. The sequence continues at coordinate 200,476 of SJYV01024079.1, read as the reverse complement.
TAATTTGTTGTGTTGATTGATTTCTGGAATGTTTTGGATTAAAGTAACAATTTTTCTTACTTGACTCACAATTGCATGTTGTTATCCGTCACCTCTGGATTATGTAAATAACAAATTTGTTTCCATTAGATCTAGCACTAATTCTGGTAAATAAGATTCTCAAAGTGTCAGTGATTTCTGAGATTTCTAGCTTCTTCATTACTTTCCATTATTTTATCAATTGTTAAGTAAAATTTATCAGCCCTGGAGAAAATGTGTATCTTCTTTATGCCAATGGCTAGATTAACTTTTTGTAAGCCCTTTATATTTATAGTATTTATAAAGCATTAGCAGTATAAAATCCAAATAATTAAATTCTAGATTCTACTTCCCTCTTTGTATTTTAAATTGTTTTCACAAGCCAAAGTCCAGTGCTTGCTTCTCATAATAGTCTTTAATAATAAATAATCAAGATGTATATTATGAATCATTTCTGTAATTGGTTTCATGTTATTTTTCTTAAACCCCTCCAGCCATTATTTAATCTTCTTACCAGATACATTTAAGATGAAAAACTTATTATCAATTTTCAAAGGGAATATTTAATGATATGTTCAATAGATTTCTTAGTATGATAATGGAGAAATATATTTTTTAATTTTGGTGTTGACATCTTTTATATTCACATTTAAAGTTGAAGTAAGTGGAAAATTTAGGTTATTTTCCTCCTGATTCAGGAGAAAAATCTAGTGTTTGTATTTTTTTTTGTATCCTTTCTTTATTTGGTTATTTCAATTAAACTGCATTTGTTAAGTGGGAAATTTCAAAAAGGGTTTGAGGGGCTCTGAATATATATATGAGCATAGCACTGAATCTTAGCTCAATAGTTTCTTAATGACATTGATAAGTGATTTGATCCCCCCGTGCCTTGATTGGGGGTAATATTATTTATCACATAGTTTTCTGTGTGATATTATTACAGTTATTTTTCTGTGTGATACTACTTATCACATAGCTTCCCTGGTGGCTAAGACAGTAAAATCAGCTTGCAATGCTGGTGACCCGGGTTCAATCTCTGGGTTGGGAAGATCCCCTGGAGAAGGGAATGGAAACCCACTCCAGTACTCTTGCCTGGAAAATTCTATGGATGGAGGAACCTCATACACTACAGTCCATGGGGTCACAAAGAGTCGGACATGACTGAGCAACTTCACTTTCCCTTTCTGAAAATGCTAAATATTTGTGAAACACCTAGCACACTGTATTACTTATGGAAGATAGCCAACCGTTTATTTTTATAGATCTTTCTTTCTCTATTTTTTTCATATCATCTAAATAAAAAGGACAGTGCATTCTGTAGAATATTATATTTTGATTAACATATTTTTTATATATGTATCTGTTATGAACTGCACCTAACCCTTCAGATGGGTAGCAAATAATATGTCTTTTTTGAGAATCTCAGGTAATTTCTAGTATGAGCTGTAGGATTAAACTCAGTTGGTTCCTGATATTCTTCCACTTTTCCCCATGGGGTAGATATTAATACCTAAAAGATTTTGTAGACCTGTGGAGAGGCAAGAGTTTGTATAATGGTGGTGGAATTTTCAGTGCTACGAGCAAGGAATTCCCATTGCAAGCATTGTCATAGGTCTGCCATTGATTGAATTTTCACATCAGTTGTCCATGATGAGTCAGCTTTCAGTTCAAGCTTCAACGATTCCTCTGGTTCAGGTCCTTCAGAACCATATTAAACCTTTTTTTTTTTTTTTTAACTGCATTGGCACAGGAAGTCAACGAGGCTCTTGCCGGCCCCCTTCATCTCCATACTGCCTTATTATTTCTGTCATCTCGTTAACTCTCCTGGAATTCCACCCAGGAAGTAAGGCTCAGGTTCTCCTAATAGCAGACCCTACAAGCTTCTCAGGGGCATGCCTCTCATCTCTTCCAACATGAGANCTCCATACTGCCTTATTATTTCTGTCATCTCGTTAACTCTCCTGGAATTCCACCCAGGAAGTAAGGCTCAGGTTCTCCTAATAGCAGACCCTACAAGCTTCTCAGGGGCATGCCTCTCATCTCTTCCAACATGAGACTTGATCCACACAGCAGGGGACGAAACCTCCCTTTCTCAGGGACCCATTTCCATTTACTCTTAGCATCCGCTAGTTATTTCATTTCCCTCCTAACTCAGGGAAATGTAGGTCACTGTTTCATATCAAGTAGTATCCTGGATGTGTTGCTCTGTCCTCCGTTCTGGTCTTCAAAGGCCAAGGCCTAAACTCAAAGACGATGAATGGCCTTTTAGCTTTCTTCTCATGTGCTGACATGGAAAGTGACATTCCTGGGATCTTTCTATCTCCTGTAGCAATGATGTGAAACACCTAGCTGATGACCTGGGGAAATGGCAACGTAATATAAGCAAATACTGGGGGAAACATGCACGTCAAGCATTATCTTACTATATCAAGTTTCAAAAAGGTTTCTACAATTAGAAAAATATGAAGGAGAATTGCAAGAGTAAATAATAGAATGATGGCATTTATTGCTTGGGAGTTCTTCATTCTAGCAAGCAGTCCTCATTTCCGCCTTGCTTTAACCTGAGAACCACAGGGTAGGAACCAGATTGGGGTCAAGATTGAGAGTAATAAGTGGGGAAGCAAGGAGACCAAGAGGAGGAAAGAACTAGAACAGTTGGACAAATGTTAACAAAAGGTAAGGGATTGAAAGAGGAATTTCTGTGCAGCAGATCAGAATTTCTGTGCAGCTCACTCAGGATACAGACACTAGTTTTCTTGCCTAGTACATCCTGGAGATGTGGCATCAAATATCACAGTATCACAGAGACAAATATAGCAACAGTCACCACTTACTTTCCGTAAATACCACCCAATTTGCAGAATAGACTCTAAAATTCTAAGGAAGCTTCTAAGGCTCCATTAAATAAAAATAAACATATTTAGAACCATTTAAATGCCCACTAGCCTTCACATTTCATGTTAATATGCATATCCCAAGGCATATTTATTACAGCCTTTGTTCTCTAAGAGGCACTGTGAATTAGGCTTAAAATTAGGCTTAAAATGCTATAAAAAATGGCAAAAAAACCATAGCTAAGCTGGCAAAAATTCCCAGTAGGCATAGTAGCTTTCATGACTAGGAATAGCATCAGAATTTCAATCTAAATGCCTTTTGTCATCAGTGTGACTTACAGGAATCTGGGCAAATTTTGTGTGCCACTGACTTCATCAATCAGGAAAGCAATGTAAACATTTAGAATCCTTATGAACAGCATTCTCAAGGCAATATTCCTCCAAGGAATTCTAGAAGCAAAGGCCAAAGTCATGACTACTAACTAGCAGTGTAACACAGCATCAGATAATTAGAAGGTTTGTTTTGTAACCATATCCTATGATAGGGGAGAAACTAAGATTAACTGCATTAAAAAAAAACAAAAACAGTGACAACAAACAACAACAAAAACACCACATACACACATATATATGTGCACATATACACACATACAAATACACTTAATATTGAGCAAGCAATTGAGATTTAGTTCATATTTTGTGGTTCTTAAAATGGCACCTCAATAGTACTTAATGGTACTTTATTTTATTCCTCTAGTGCATACCATTATCTTGTTCATTAGTCCAGGCCAACATATGGATTCATCCAAATAGAGAGATAATAAAAAGCAGAGATATTACTTTGCCAACAAAGGTCCATCTAGTCAAAGCTATGGTTTTTCCAGTAGTCANGTGTCTGACTATTGTGACCCAATGGACTATAGCTCACCAGGCTCCTCTGTCCATGGGATTTCCCAGGCAAGAATATTGGAGTGAGTTACCATTTCCTTTTCCAGAACTAGTTAGAAGAGCGGATGTTGATCTCAGTATTAATGCTTGCATGATCTTTAGAGGGTTGATAGAACAGTTCTTCAAAAGAAAAACTTCTTTGGTAATCAGAGGTAGATTGTGATGACCTGGCAGTAACAACTTCAAATAACAAAGGAAATACAGAGGTCTCTCCCATTCCTCTTTTGACTTTTGAAATGAATTCTTAAGTGTCGTGGAAAAATCAGGAGACTATGCTTAGTCTTTTCATTCTTGTAACTTTTATAGAATGAGATTCTTAATTTTTATCTAGGAAGGGTGACTAATTATTGTGTTAGATAATTCTCAAAGTAGGATTGTGTGTGTGTCTACATAGTCTATTCCCCTTCCTCCATCTCCTTCTCTGGGGATGATTTCGAAAGCTCANTTGTAACTTTTATAGAATGAGATTCTTAATTTTTATCTAGGAAGGGTGACTAATTATTGTGTTAGATAATTCTCAAAGTAGGATTGTGTGTGTGTCTACATAGTCTATTCCCCTTCCTCCATCTCCTTCTCTGGGGATGATTTCGAAAGCTCAAAGTCTTTAGTCTCAGATATGGAAACAGTGCTCTGAGTGGGGCATTGAGAAAAGTTTAATTTTAACCAGGTACTCAAAGTGCAAACAGACCAGATGACATCATCTAAGCACCCAGCCACTTGGGTGAATAGAGGCTTTGTCTGAGCTTTGCTAGACCAGAGCACTGAAATGGAACATTAAGAGTTAATTAGGTTAAAGAATCCAGCTGCTCACAGAACCCATGAGTCCTGCCTCGGCACATTCTGCAGAGAGCTCAGAGCTGGGACTCCTGTGTCCTGCACGCCTGCCTTCTCCAGCGGATAGCCTGTTGTGTGCACACATGCCTGCTCCCAGCATTGGTGGTGTGCAGTCTTCCACACACCTGGCTGGCTTGGTTGGACCCACTTTGGTTCCCACATGATTTCTGGAACTGCTCTTGAAGAAAGTCACGTGGCCAGGCTAGGTCACCAACATGGACACCCCAGTTCTGAGTGGGATTGGCCTGGGCTCTGTGGTAGGGAGCATCCNGGCTTGGTTGGACCCACTTTGGTTCCCACATGATTTCTGGAACTGCTCTTGAAGAAAGTCACGTGGCCAGGCTAGGTCACCAACATGGACACCCCAGTTCTGAGTGGGATTGGCCTGGGCTCTGTGGTAGGGAGCATCCTGGCAGGACAGGTGGCCAGATGAGATGCCAAGAGCGGCTTGGACCAACATGGAGTGATGGCAGGGAAAGCACAGAGGGTTCCGTTGGGACCAAAAGCAGCAGAGAAAGCTTTCCTAAGGTAGAGGAGAGCTCGGATTATTTACCACACACACACACACACACACACACACACACACACACACACACACACACACACACACACACACGTGTGTGTGTGCGCGCACGCTCAGTTGGGTCCAACTCTTTGACACCCCATGGACTTCAACCCACCAGGCCCCCCATGCAAGGGATTTTCCAGGCAAGAATACTGGAGTAAGTTGTCATTCCCTTCTCCAGGGGATCTTCCTGAGCCAGGAATCGAACTCACGTCTCCTGTGTCTTCTACATTGACCATGGGGTTCTTTAACACTGAGCCACCTGGGAAGCCCATTCCCCAGCTTTACAAGGGATTAAAGGTGACTGCCAAGAGAATAGATGTGTGAAATGAAAGTCAGTTAAAAAAACAAAGGGAGACCAAAAGTGTGTGAAAGTGTTAGTGGTTCCATCGTGTCCGACCCTATCAACCCTTGAACTGTAACCCGCGAGGCTCCTCTGTCCGTGGGATTTCCCAGGGAAGAATACTGGAGTGGGTAGCATTCCCTTTTCCAGGGCATCTTCCCAACCCAGGGATCAAACCCAGGTCGAGTCTCCTGCATTGCCAGCAGATCCTTTAGCATCTGAGCCACCAGGAAAGACCAAGGCAAGCGGTAAAGTGCATCCAAGAAGGAGGCCTGTTCACAGGATGGAGGTCACTGAGTCCTAAAGGGAGGTGTGAGCTTTCTCGCAGTTGTGATATATGGGGTCCACTGTGCACTTGTGTATTTCTTTTACCTGGCATGATAAGAACATAAACATTTGTAATACAAGACCTTTTTGACAAGGGTCATTTTCTGACCCTTTTATTTAGGGAAGAGGACGTCTGCATTTTTTTTTTTTTTTTGCTCGAGGAATACTGTGTTAAAAAGAACTTTCGATCTAGCCAGTCTAACTTTTTCCTTATGTTGAGAGTGATATTTTAATAAAAGAAGTTTCTGTCCGACCCCCATGTTCTCTACCCAAGTTACAGTCCTTTGATGAGACCTAAATTGTTTGACAGTTGAAATGATTGATACCACAGCAGACAGCATCTCGGGGAGGAAGGAAGGTAACCAGATGAATGTCTACCAAAGATCACAGAAGCCCTGTGTTTATACCTGTCTTTGAGCATTAGAGAAGGAAAAGACCAAGGGAAGCGTGGCGTAGAAGCATTTTTTAGTGACGGTTTCCAGTGGTGGTATTTAAAAAATTTCCAGTGGGAAATGAACCCTCTGGTTACCCACCTTTGTCCTTTCAGTGACATATGTGATGTTTGACAGCTCCTTCTCAGGTTTCTTCTGGAAGTCTTCAGAATTAAGCAGGGTTTATAGGCTGTGTTGACTTGCTTGAAAACCTGATTTTCGGTGATTATAGTTTTCAAGCCTTTGAGTGTCAGATAGGCACTTGATTGAAGAGAGGAGTGTGTGTGTTTGTGTGTAGTAAATATTACATTACTTGAAGTGTACCTGTGAAATATACCGATCCAAACATGGGGGCTGTCCCTTCACTTAATGGAAAAGCTTTGACACTTAGGGGGAAAAAAAAGAGAGATTAAACCAAAACCAGAACGGAGGAGGTGGTTCTTTAAAATGTCATCTCAAGTCACCTTGAAGCCATTAGGCTAAAATCTGGCACTATACATGTTTTGGATGCTTTGGTTCTAAAATTTTCTGTAATGCCATTTTGGGGGTTTGTACATGATTTGGTTTTTTTTTTTTTAATGTTATCTGTTAATACTTTAAGTTGTGAAATATGGCACATTTGCAAATGAAGCTATAAAACGAGCACATGGAGTTTAATAAATAATGACACAAACATCCAGGTTTATAGTACAACCTTCCTGGTATGGGCCCTCTCTCCCAGAAATAATCACAGCCTGAATTTCCTGTTAATCATTCCTTTGCTTCTCTTTATGGTTTGGCGCACGTGTGTGTGATTCTAAACAAGAGCGTGTCTGAGCCCCAAATTACTCGCTTCATGTCTGTCTTCCCAGTTAACTCTTAGAAGAGGAATTGTGTGGATTCTGGTCTCTGGTCTGTTCCTAGCCTCAAGCATGGCCCTTAGCACATAGCAGCGGTTTAATAGATGTTTATGGATGAAATTAATGAATAGGGATGTTTTATTCTTGTAAAAAAAATAGTTTCTCATGTATGGCTAAGATACATAAATATGTATTTGAATAATCATAAAAGAAAGAGAATGTCGAAAGGTTTTATGGAAACATGAGTTTTACATGGATGGCTGTCCAAGGATCAGTCCCACGTGCCCATTTACTAACTAGAAAAGTGACGAAACTAGAGACAGATGAGAAAAAAGAGACGAAACTCTCAGACAGATGAGAGCATCACTCAGCCTCATTTAGCTAATGGGGGCCAAAGTGGGGCCAGAGTCTGCATCTCCTCCTGCTGTCCCGGTGTCTGTGAACTGGGCCACGGGGCACCCTCTCAGTGGTTTTGCTCAAGAGAGGAATGGCTTTCTTCAACTTAATAGCAACCTCTTTCCCCGGGGAAAGAGGCGAACACACAACTGCAGCAACTCCTCAAATTCAGAACATTAGAGTGTTCATGTAATGAGATTCCTGGTCAACTAAGAGAGCAGACTAGATTGGAATCATCAAATATGTATATGTCGATTTAGTAATGTTAATAGTCTGTATACTATTATTAATAGAAAACTGGGAAAGTTTTAAACAGCGACTTTATTGTCGGGTGAGTTTTTCGAAATACTTGCCGGAACAGATAGGCACTTGATAAAAGAGAGAAGAGTGTGTGTTTTCATTTGTAGTAAATATTACTTTACTTGAAATATCTATGAAATTTACCGATCCAAAATGGGGGCTATCCATTGACTAAATGGAAAACTTTGACACTTTGGGGGGGGGGGAATGAGATTAAACCAAAACTGAAACTGAGGTTGTTGGTCTTTAAAATGTCATCTCAAGTCACCTCAAAGCTATTATAATAAAGTCTGGCTCTATATATGTCTTGGATACTTTACGTTCTAAAGTCTCGTTCTATAATGCTGATTTTGGGGGTTTGTACATGCGTTTTTTTCCTTTTTTTTCTCATGTAGTCTGTTAAAACTTGAAATTGTGAAATATGGCATATTTGCAAAAGAGCTATATATAAAATGAGTACATATAGTTTAACAAATAGGAACACAGACATCCAAGTTAAAAACACAGCCCTCCTGGTATGGCCCCTCCCACACTGGTCTGTCCAAGCTCCTTGATTATTCAGTGTGAAAATGACAAGGCTAAAAGAAGATTAGTGCATGCGGTATCACTCAATAACTGCAGGTGTCAGATGTGGCCCTTATCCAGTTGACATCAGATGGTCTTCAGTAGATTTCAGTATGAGGCTTGTGACCTTGAGTTTTTGCTTGTTTTGCAAAAGATGGCATTTGCCAAGGGCGGGGTCTGAGTTTTGGTATTTGGAGATTATTCTGACCCACCTCCCACCACCCCAACACTCAGGCACACACACACATATACATGCATGGTGATTTTGTCACGTTACTTTGACATGAACCCAAAGTTGAGCCATTAGTGCCCAGCGAATGGGCAGGAGAGGTGTGATAGCGGCTGGCAGGCTGGCTGGATCCCTTGGGTACCACAGAAAGCTCAGTGCTTCTGTGTTCACGGGTTGCTTTAGAATGTGCCCTCCAAAAATACCAGCCATCTCTGTACTTTAAACACTTCTGAAGACTTTTATCTTTCATAACCAGCCCACTTAGTTGTCTCTGCCTTCTAAAGGTCTGACATTGTGTGTAAGTCGGTGTTAAAGGAAGTATCTGGTATTGGGGTTTAAATGATCTATTAAGCCCACTCTCATATTCAAGTCTATGACTCTCTGAGCCCTGGTGATAATTTATACTTCAGAGGAAGCTCCTAACTGCCTGATTCTCAGGGTATTATTTTTAGAACCTTTCCAAATAGCTTGACACCAACATTTTCCAACTCGATTTTGGCAAGCGTCGATCCCCGGGATTTTAAAGTAGCTCTTTATCAAAATAAAACCAGCTACTTGGTTAGGAGTAGGTAGAATTCCAAAGGCTGGCACAGATAACTGCAAGTGTGGAGTGTGATGAATTAAGAGCTGCATGTTGATCTAGGAGGCAACAAAAGTGATTTTCAAGCCGAGTTTGTTCTTTGTTACTTGCAAAGAAGCATGTGAAGTTTCCAAGCTTTGGAAAGGGTGCTTAGGGAAAATAAAAGTAGTTTGAAGCATTGAGGGAATATTGTTCAGTGTTTATGGGCAGTGCCCTTCGGGTGCCCATTTTAGCCTCTCTGATCAGATGATTATGGTGGTGGCGATGAGAACATCAGTAGCTACTCTACTCATTGAATGCAGCTGCAGAGGACTTTTGGGGATGCTGTCTCAGAAATAACCATAGCAACCCTCTTGAGGTGGATATTGCAATGATGTATCTTAAACACAACAACAACTGAGATTCATATGAAAAGTGAAAAGTGCTAGTCTCAGTCATGTCCGGCTCTTTGTGACCCTGTGGACTATAGCTCACCAGGCTCCTCTGTCCATGGCATTCTCCAGGCAAGAATCCTGGAGTGGGTAGCCATTTCCCTTTCCAGAGAATCTTCCTGACCTGGGGATCAAACCCGGGTCTACTGTGTTGCAGGCAGATATTTTACCATCTGAGCCACCAGGGGAGCCCCATCAGAGATACAGTGTTAACCAAACACTGGATTCATATCCTGCTTCTGCCACTTTTTAACTGTGACCTGGGTTTCAGTTCAGTTCAGAAACTCAGTCGTGTCCGACTCTTTGCGACCCCGTGAATCGCAGCACGCCAGGCCTCCCTGTTCATCACCATCTCCCGGAGTTCACTCAGACTCNTGTGCTTCATCCAGCCCAGCGTTTCTCATGATGTACTCTGCATAGAAGTTAAATAAGCAGGGTGACAATATACAGCCTTGACATTTACTCCTTTGTATTGTGTTATTCATTCTGAATTGGGGGAACGAAGGGAACTCTGGGAAACGAAGGGAACTCTGGGAAACGCATGCGTAGTAGAGACAGAAAAATAGAGGGCTGGTTGCCAGGGACCTGAGGGAGGGCAGAGGGGAGTCCCTGCTTAGTGGACGCTCAGGTAGTGTTTCTTTTTTAAATAATTGATGAATGGACTTTCGGTGCTGCTGGGTCTTCAGTGCCGCCCCTGGACCTCCAGTTGCGGTGCGCGGGCTTCAGTCCTTGCGGCGCGCAGCCTCAGTTGTTGCGGCGCTCGGGCTCAGCTGTCCTGCGGCATGGGGAATCTGCCCGGACCAGGAATTGAACCTGTGTCCCCTTCATTGGCAGGCCGATTCTGCTCCACTGTACCATCACGGAAGCCCTCCAGGTCCAGTTTTGCAACATGCAGAAAGTTCTGGCGATATGGGTGGTGACGATGATTGCACAGTAATGAGAGTGTTCTTAATACCACAGAACTGTTCGCATAAAAACAGAAATTTCTGTGTATGCGATGGTACCACAGTTCGTAAGGAAATGAATGATGGATAATAATTTTAAAATGTATGTGTGGGCACCACTCATCAATGAAAAGTTTGATTTTTCTGAAGGAACTATAGGTTTTGTTTATAAACAGCTTATATCTCCTAAAACAGGGGTCCCCAACCTCCAGGATCTAAAGCCTGATGATCTGAGGTGCAGCTGATGTACTAATAATAGAAATAAAGTGCAGAATAAATGTAATGCACTTGAGTCGTCTTGAAACCATCCCCCACTGACCCCAGTCCGTAGAAAATTGTCTTCCACAAAACCGAACCCTTATGGGAGAAAGGTTGGGGACATTTATCTTAGGAGGTCAAGTATTTTCAGCCCCATTACTGTAGCATCATTATGCCTAAAATACTTAACAAAAATTCCTTAACATCATTGAATGCAAAGAAAAGCTTTTTGATGAAAAAAGACAGTATTTTCTTATTCTTCTCTTCCTCGAGCTTTTTTGGAGATGGAATCATCTGCGTGTTTAAAGCCCCACTGGCCTTGGCAGCGTCAGGGTTCTGGAAGCTTGGACATGGTGGGATTTTATGATGAGGGAGGGAGAGAGGGATAAGGTTTTCTTATTGACATGGCCTAACCCTAATCATGTCAAAATAAAAATACTCTTTTTTTTTTTTCCGGTCCTCTTTTGTTTTCCATAACTTTTCGTCCTCTATTGCCATTTTCCTACTCTCTGTTTATCTGTTTCAATTCCTCTTTAAGAAGTAAAACCACACGTGATGTGTGGCTGTAGAGAAGGTATCTGTGCTAAAACTTTTGACCTGCCAGATAATGAGCTTTTACTCATTATTGACCTAACAAACAGGACCTGAGAAGAGCAGATTGTGAAGCCCTTCCGCGCTGACTACACTTCTTCCTTTAAAAACTGTTAATAACAGTTGGAGTTTATACAGTGACTAAGCAATAATCCCATTGGCACCAACTAATAATAGTTGGCATTTGTACAGTCATAATGCTTTCATGTCAAGATACATCAGTACCTCTTGAAGATGCGTTAGACCACCTGAGCATCACACGTATTTGTCACCTTTGACAGGTATTACTTGACCTGAGGAGGTCAAGTGGCCAAGAGACCAGGTAAAGGTGAAAAGCCTAAATAGTTGCAAAGATGGTAAGAAAAGAAGAAACCCAAAATCCATCACTAGTTGTCTGTCTCTCTTTCTCCGCCAGGGCTGTAGTTTCTTGCCCTCAGGATGAAGTGGCGAATTCTTGATCAAGCAGCTAATAATGCTGCCAGCTGTCAGGAGTCTTCACATTTATTTTTGTGATTTCATGTGGTAACTAATTCAAGAATTTAAGATGTTCTTGATTTCCGCTGTTCTTTTAATCATACGGACGCATTTGCTGGTCTGTAACTTGTCTCAGGAATGTATCTGGGGGGGCGGTGGTTTGCACAGCCCATCGTTCTGTCCTGCCCCCCAGTGTTGGGCCATCCCCAGACTCAACACGAGGGACCAGAGGTTTGTAGTCCCAAGGTTGCCAGGCACTGACCACTCAAAGCACCCTCTTTCATGGTGTTTGATTATAAAAATGGCAGCACTACTTTTTTGAAATTAATATTCCAAAAGTTTCTTGAGAACTTGACTGTTTGCACACTCTGTAAGGAGAAGGGAGAGTTCCTGGTGAGAGAGAGAGCTTGGCTTACTCTGCAGACCAAAAATGCTGATTGAATGAAGGAGAGGTTGCTAGGGGAATGTTGCAAGAGCCAGAGAAATGGGAAATTCAAAAACTCCTGGAAAGGGTGTCTGTGTATGCACATGTGTGTGTATGTGTGTGTCTCTGTGTAGGTGTGTATGTGTATTGAGAAGATCTGTGTGTCCTATGGCCAGTTAACTTTAATGCTCATAAAACAAGGGAATTGGAATGAAGGTTCTTTTCTGCTTTTAACCCTTCAGCTTCTGGACTATATTAGATGTGTAAACTCCTACATCTGCTAGATAGACAGCTCCTTGCAAGGAAAATTCTAGAATAACCACTCCCTGTAAAAGTGTTCGTCACTCAGTCACGTCTGACTTTTTGTGACCCCCATATGGACTGTCACCCTCCAGATTCCTCTGTCCATGGAATTCCCCTGGTAAGAAAACAGTTTGAAAAGAATACTGTAGTGAGTTGCCATTCCCTTCTCCAGGAGATCTTCCTGACCCAGGGATCAAACTCGAGTCTCCTGAATTGCAAGCAGATCCTTTATCGTCTGAGCCACCAGGCAAGCCTTACATTGGTTAAATGCAATTGAAAAAAACTTCATCAGGCTTCATAATATGTTGTGTGTTTTTTTTGCTTCATTATTCAATTAAGTGCTGAGTGCTTTATTGACTGCTTTAGGGAGGGGACGTTTCTTTCTTTAATAAAATTATGGATCTCTTCTACTCCCCAAAGAGTTTTGTGTGCCTGACGTTAGCTTGTTGAATAAATTTCTTCCTTATTCATTTACTTATTTCTGATTTTGGATACTAACTAGTTGCCATCAGTGGTTCTGGACACAGTGGGAAAGGCAAAATATGTTCTTTTGTGTGTTACTTACACATCGTTCATCTGTCTAAAATACGTAAAACTTGTGTTATATTTCAGGATCCTTATCATCATGTTAGAATTCCCTCATCACATGTTAGAGCTTGCCTTATATTTTAAGATGCTCTTAACCCTGTGCTGCCTCTTGGTTGGTGAAACGTTGCATTGTTTAAAATGTTTATTTGCTCTTTTCCATCCATTCCATTAAAAAAATAAGTTTCAACTGGCATTGCCCCCTTCCTCCATATATTGCCACCTTACACATTGAGCTCAGCCATCGCAAATGTTCCCTACTTCTCACGTGAACTATGCAATCACCTGAAAGATCAGGTTATGTATGGTATTCAGAGATCTGGAAGCCAACCCAGGTCAACTCTCGGCCTGAGAAAACAAAACATGAGGGTTAACGTCAAGCTCACCCACAGTGCTTGTTTTTTTAAAACTACCTGGACCCTCTCCCCTTCCACGTGCCTTTTAGGCTCTTGTTCCTGGAATCCTTGATGCTTTTGATAGAACTGCCCGTTTCATATTTTCCCAGGGCAGTGAGTTCTGACACGAAAACTATATTCTGGCTTTAATCACCTTGTTCTGCCGAGAACCTGGCCAGCGTTGAGACTCACTTCTTACCTGCTGCTTACCAGGGTCTCCAGGCTGAAGGCAGGGAGCAGGGGGCTTGGGTGTGATCCCCGGGCCTGGTGGCCAGGGGGACTCAAGGCTCTCCTTCTGAATCTGTTCGATGCAGGGGACAGAGGAGAGACTTAAAGCAGTTAACTCCTGTGCCATTGGAGGCCTTATAAGGATGTCTAGGTCTCAGGGACACGCCGGTGTGACTGTTCCCGTGGGAGAGTGGGATTCCGCCATTCTCACCGGTATGGTGGGAACCCAGGGTGACTCGAGTGTGGGTGGCCTCCTGCCTTTGTTATTTTTGTCATTTGTTTTATCGAAGTATAGTTGATTTACAGTATTCTGTCCATTTCTGCAGTACAGCAGCGTGGCTTGGTTATACTACAGATGCATTCTTTTTCCTATTTTTTCCCATTCTGGCCTTTATCCCAGGATATTGAATATAGTTCCCTGTGCTGTACAGTAGGACCTTATTTATCCACTCTTGTTATGATTTGGGGGTTGGCCAGAAAGTTCGTTGGGGTTTTCCCATAAGATCTCCTGGAAGATCCTTAACAAACTTTTTGGCCAAACCTGTAGCTTCCAGTTGCTAATCCCAAACTCACTCCCGATCTGTCTCCTTGTGCCTGATTTATCGGTGAGGCCTGAGACGGAGGCAGAGAGATGGTTTGCTCAGGGCCCCAGGGAGGCACTGGCCCCCGCCTCTGGGTGACTGAGCCGTGGGGGGATTTGCTAAGACCTGGCTCATCCTGGCGGTGGGGGAATGCCTGCCTTCCAGAAAGAAACCCTGGTGTCCATCTGTCTTTCCCTCCCTGCGGAGTGTGACCTTCTGTTCCGGACCCTCACCGTCACCTCTGCCTCTGACCAGACTGTGTTCCTCCTCCTAGATTTAAATGAGCTCCCATAAATCTGTGTGACTTTGTGCCTTTCTTTTTTTTTTTTTTATGGTGGGGAGCTTTGCTTGGAACAGGGATGGGTGGGTAAGAAAGTCATGTCTGGGAAGGAGTTTATGGTGTCCCAGGAAGAACATTCATGGGTGTTTGGAAAAATATCAGTGAGTTACACAGATGCTGGCTTTCTGATACATGACGTGCTCATGGGGGAGTGGGGGAGGGCGTGGAAAAGGCGATAGCACACAGTTTGAATTTCTCCACGTGGACAATTCCTTGACCAGCTCTCCTTCTGCTGACTTGGCTTCCTCCAGGTCGATACCACATCATTTTCATTTGCCAACGATTCCTCTTCCTCCAGGCTCCAAATGTGTCATGCACAACACGCTTGGCTTACTTTAGCCACATTTAAGCAGCTGAAGGGCAGCTTATAAAAATATGATTTGCCTCTGGGCTGGGTGAAGCAATCAAGTGTTTTTCCACTTCAGATCATGGAAAGCTGAGTTCATTGAAGAGATGAGCAAAGCTCTCTAGTTAAAATAGAAAAGATTGAATTATAATGTTTATGGAAACTGGTCATTCCATTTGTTCATGGGATTTGTGCAGTTTTGTGTTCATTGGAGGTAACCTGGTTGCGTGACTAGCATTGAGTTGGTGTGTTAAAATGGCATTTTGCTCAGTTAGCTGCATATGAATTTTAGTTGAAAAGTTTATCAAGTAAAATTGGAACCGTGGTAGAGGATAAGGAATAGAGCCAATAATCTGAGGTTAATTTTCCAGATCATTTGATTATTGTTCATGAGTCTATAGAAGTATTAGGTGATTTTATTTATTTTTGAGAGCCCAAGTATTACCGTGGTGTTGTATAAACGTTAATAGATTTAGAAACATTTATAATGATGGGCATTCACCAAGTCGTCTTACTATTTCAGCCACTTTTTCCTATTACTTTTCTAATTATAGTTTATCTTAAACATTATTTTTATTAGTGTTTATATCCAGAGAGAATATATTCAGATCTCTGGCCATCTCCCAAGAAGACAAATACAAGGATAGTTATTACTGAATTGTTTTTCCAGAGAAAAATTGGAAACAACTGAAATATCCATTAATAGGCTAGATAAATAGAACATGGAATATTTAAACTAATGCTATGCCAGAGTTCAATGAGTAAACTGCAGTTATAGAAACCAACACAGATTGAGTGCGAGAACATATTGTTGAGTGATATGAGTATGGTTTAATTTTAAAATAGTATATGCAGTTCCCTACATTTCTGTAGATGTGGGATGTGAATGTATGTGTGTGTAAAATAGATAGGAAAGATACATAAAATATAGTGACTGATTTCTCAGAAAGGAATTTGGAATGGGAATAATTTTATCCATAGTGTATTTTTTCTATTATTTAAAAAGAGACCTGAAATAAATGTGACAAAATATTATTTGTCATTCCTGGGTGGTGGATATATAGTTATGACATTTATCTTTTGTTATATATATTTACGACTTTTGTTCTCTTTTTTAAAAACTGTTCCCCGTAAATAAAAAAACCTATGCCCATTATTCAGAAGTCATAAACGATTGGACAATATAAAGAAGATAAAGCTCTCTTGTGATCTTATATGAAAGTACATAACTGTATGGGAAATCCTGGACTCTCCAGTGGTTTGGACTCAGTGCCATCACTGCCAGGACCTGGGTTCGATCCCTGCCCGGGGAACTAAGATCCTACTAGTGTGTAACATTAATACACACTTCTTTGGTGAGTACTCCGTAATGGAGTTTCTTCTAAGGAATAGCTTGGTCTGTGTGCAAAAAACTGACCTTAATAGATGTCTAGCAGTATGATTGAGTAAATCATGGCATAGCTACAAAGCAAAATATTGTCTAAGCATTGCATAATACTTATGATTTTGCCGTTGAGCTCATGTTTCATTATGAGTCTAAACCTTTTATACTGTGCCATTCTTCTNATTAAGATGGTAAACCCCAACGATGATTCCAGTTATGTTTCTCAAGCCATTTGCTGTTGGAATGACCTTCACAGCAGCCCTCTAAGGTGGAGGGAGCAGTGATTGGCCTCTGCTTTTGGCAAATGAGATTCAGAAGAGATCAGTCAGGCTCTGAGAGGCAGAAGAGTCAAAACGGGCTCAGATTAAGAAACAAGGGCTCAGATATAAGCACTCCCCCCAGCGAGAATTCTACTTTCATAAAAGGTGAATATAGATGGGTGCGTCTATACAGTACCTGACTCCTCTCGCCTTCCCTAGAGACAATGTCGATGGGTGTGTAGACACTTCTCCTGGTTGCCACAGTTGCTCAAGTAACTCTCTTCTTTCTCCCTCTTCACCCGTTTTTCTCCTGTTTCCAACTTTTATGTAACTGAAGCAGTTCATCCCAGTTCTATCCTTGGGCTTGGTGAGGTGGAGGTTGTTTTTAGCCCTTCTGGAGCTTAGAAAACTCCAGAAGGTCATTTGGGGGCATTTGTATCTCCTTACATCTCATTAGGCTGTCCCTTTCTCTTGCCAGAGACCCTGTTAATTTCTATAAATCACTAAAACTATTTGTGTGAACACCTTGGAAATCCAAGTACATTCTTTATTATAAGAATTTGAGGGAGTTCCCTGGCAGTTCAGCAGTTAGGACGCCTTGCTTTTACTTTCAATGCCACAGGTTCAACCCCTGGTCAGGAAACTAAGATCCCACAACCCATGTGGCATAGCACCCCCCACCCCAACCCAAAAAAGGAAAACATAGAAACGTAGATAACTGTATTCAACGATATAAGATCCTTGTATTCAACAATTAACAGTCGCCATATTTGTTTCATTCACCCATCCATCCATCCAACCTTTTATATCTGTTGACCCTTTTAGAAGTAAATTACAGACATCAGATTCTCTCACTCTTCTTTTTAAATAAAGTATTAATAGAAATATTTAGCATGTGTACCGAAAAACTACACAAATGACAGCTTGATGGGTTTTCACAAAGCCTTTGCTCTTAAATACCTAGAGTACATCTCCCCCAAATAAAGATATTCTTTTGACCACAACATATAAACCCCATTCTGATGTTAAATTCTTGGGATAGTGAGATAAGCAGGAGCCTTGTCCTTCTTATGGGCCAACCTGTTACTCAACTTTCTAATGACGGCCTGATTCTTTGCCTTGTTGCTGCTTAAGGGAGAGGTGGAAGAAGGGAAAATTACTTAAATCTTTTTTCCCTTAGGTTGATATTTAGATCATATTGCCTGGATGAGTAGGGGTACTGATTAAAAAAAAATATGGTTTGAGGTAAATTAATATTTGTTTAATACTTACCATGGATCCAGCTTACTGCTTCTAATCAAAAGGCTTTGAGAACAGGAAATTTTATAGATGGGAAAATATATGATCCTTATTGCCAGGTAAACCTAGGTTATTATTCAATGGCNACTGAAGCCACTTAGCAGCAGCAGCAGCAGCAGCAGGCACTGTGATTAATACTTCAAATATATCACTACTAGAAATTCTCCCAACAACGTTATGAAGAAGGTGTTATTATCTCCAGTGACATGAAGAGACCAAATGGCCCAACATTACAAAACCTGGACACACAGAAGTCAACGGACGGAACATGGAAAGAGAGATGCCTTTTCAGAGATGGGGATGCTTTTGCTGAAAGTCATCTGGATGGCTGGTGCAGACTGAGGAATTTTAAACATTAAAGTGTTAGTTTGAGGTCTTTCTCCTCCAGAGAAAAAGCAACTCTCTTCTGTCCTCCCACAGAACTGAGTCTGAAAATATATAAAACCAAATTCAATTCCAGCAAACAAATTCCAACAAAAACTGCATAATTAAGGCTATTTTTATGATTAGCACCATTTAGTTTCCCTGAATTTACCAGAACAAACATTGCCTCAGCAAAAATGACTACTAAGGGCTGAACCTGACAACAAGAGAAAATCCCCAGAAGGGTCATTGAGGCCCCAGCTGCAGCTGTGCTTTCACCATATTTCTTACTTGAAAGCTGAGAATCAACAGGAAAATCAGACTCTACTGTGCTGTGTAGATGGGGCTAAAACTATTAATTTTTTCAGCAAACATTTAGTCAGTGCCTACTACATGCCAAGCAGTGTGCAAGCCACACTGGAATTACAGGCATAGATTATACCTTGCATTCTCAAAGAATTTGCCATTGAAAAAAATTGTTGGAAGAAGGCAGATTAGAAAACAGCCAAGTTTTATGGGTGAAGTATGGCACATCACAGAAACAGTAAGAGTCTTAAAGAAGAGTCACTAAGAAGAGTCTTAAAGGCGGCAGCCTCATAGGATGTGCCAAGTAGATGGATACTCATCTGGACCATTAGGGAGGGAGGGGAGTCAATAAGTGAGGAGAACAGAGACCTGGAAGTTTGCTTGATCTTGGGTAGAAGCTAGTACCTACTCCAAAACTGAGAACGCAAGAAGAGGAGCAAGTTAAGGAAGTGTAAAAGTTTCACTTCAAAAATGATGGTTTGCTTTTAAAAGATTTGTGTGGCCAGGGTTTCTGGGACATTATATTTGTGAGGCCAAAAGCAAACAAATGTCTGGTTACAAGATTTGGTGAAGCTTTACCCTACTGCTAATGTGGCATAAGTACTGCCACCAGCAGCAGTGGTCACTTATTTTGAGTATCTGCCATGTGCCTGCCCTTGTGTTGAATATTCTGCAGGCACCATCTAACTAAATGTCATGAAAACCTTGTTACTCTAAGGAACTATTTTTATCCTCACTTTATGGATGTGAAAGTGAAACTTAGATCTGAAAAGTGATTTGCCACCAAGAGCTGAGACTTGAACCCAGGCCCAAGTAATTTCAAAACCAAGTTTCTTTTATTGGTCTTTGCTATAACAGATTCTGTCTGTTCCTCTGTAAAAACTATACTGAGATCTACAGCCCTTCTGAGTATTCAAGGCTCTCATATGTCTACATGCTTCTGGTCCCTCTAGAACCACNGTATACATGTATAAAACATATATACATGTGTTTCACATGTGGTAGCCTATATGTTGCCATGCTGCTGTCTCCATTCATTTGTGCCTATTTTTTCAGAACTCTCATAGACTGCCCTAAATTTTCTGTGGCAACGTAGGTTGCACATCTGGTTTTCAATACATGCGTCCACGGGCTTTGTTGTGTCTTGGTTTTTAAACTCTTCATGATTTATAACGCTCAGTATATTTTTCTTGGAAGTATCCACTTGGTTAAACGTTCAGCATGTTGGCTGCATTCCCCTCCTAGACGTGGGGCGGGACGTGGGGTCTGACAGCTCTTTGTGTTTGCAGCTGTGTGCATGTGCGTCCGATGAGTTCACAGACACTGGCTTCATGAAACCTGCTAGGGAAGATGAGGGGCTGTGAATATTGTCATGATGTGTATCAGTTACATAGCGCACATAAGAGTATTGTCATGATCTGTATCAGTTATGTAACCCACATATGGATATTGTCATGGTCTACATGAGATAGGTAGCCAACTCTCCAGTTTTGGTGAGAATGGTTTTCTTAGTCTGTGAACTGGAACAGCTCAAAAACTGAAACACAATGTGTTTTTAATTTTTTCTTTTTTTAAATTAGTGGGCCATTCATTTGAGGCGGTGTATGGAGATAGCATGGTGACCTGCAGAAAGCAGTGGCCTGAGATCAGAAGACCAGTCAATGTACGAATCTAGAGGCTATTCTGAGTAGTTGTGGGTCATGATTTCCTCATAGTTTCACACCGTTGTCCTCCGAATCAGAAATCACTAAGTAAGAAAAGTCAGGCACTTCGCTGGTGGTCCAGTGGATAAGACTCTGCACTGCCAACTCAGTGGGCCCGGGTTTGATCCCTGGGGTCAGGGACCTAGATCCCACATGCTGTAACTAAGACTCAGGGCAAGCACTTAAATAAATAATAAATATTTAAAAACAAATCAAAGTGAAAGGTCAAAGTTGTCCAAACCCTTTTCATGTATATTATTATAGGTTTTGCTGGTGTCCCAGGGATTTCCCAAGTCAGGATGACAGAAGAGTTGAAAATGGCCTACTTGAGATTATTTAAGGAAGTAGAGGAGCTGTTTCTTTCATTTATAAATATTTGAGAGTCTGCTGTGGCTTAGACATTATGCTAAACCACATAGCTGTTTGGCGAAACAACACTCAACAGAGGAGACCTGGAATCTGCCCTCATGAAACTGTAGAATTTGGAAGAAATAAGACACTCTACAAACGATTACACGAGGGGGTGCAGGTTTTCAAGTCCAGCTGACAAGCGGTGAATGTGGTGTCATTCACTCAACGCTCCACTTAGCAGTTGGGCGAGTCAGCCTTGACGAGCCTAAGACGAACTAGTCTCATGGACACATCTTACATTCTTGGAGTGTATCTCATCTCCCACTAAGGAATATATGATATTAGAAGTACCTCAAATAGCCCTGTTTGCACTTTAGAAACAGCCCAACAACCATTACAGAGAATGATTTTAATTAAAAGATAAGAGGAAATTTTAACTTTGATCAACTCATATGGCGTGCATGCTCTTCATTTTTTTCTCCCTTAATTCATTTCTTGACCTTTGTGTTTGCCAACTTAAGGGATCTTTCTATGTCAGCCTTCAGGGGCCTAATATTAAAGTACAGATATGTGGGAAGAACTTTCATTAGTCGGTTCAGTTTTGCCAACTCTGTAACCATTGGTAGCGGCTGCTCAGAGTGTCTTTTCCAGAAGGGCTTGGAGCTGGAGTTCAGGATCGAAGGTGCTGTGCTAGATAAGTGAAGTCGGCTGCCGAGATGGCACAGGCCTTGATTGGAGCGCCCATCAGCTCACATTTGAGAGAGGGTCGAGTCTGAGTGAACTCCGGGAGTTGGTGATGGACAGGGAGGCCTGGCGTGCTACAATGCATGGGGTCGCAAAGAGTCGGACCTGACTGAGCACCTGAACTGAACTGAAGTGACAGTTATAAGAACTGACTGAGGATGGAACCAGAAAGAAGCCACTGACTGGTAGGATGAAGAGGAGGCATGAGGCACAAATAGTTTCAGTTTTGTGTAGAGCTAGGAGGGCCCAGGCCACACTTAATCTATGCAAGGACCGGGGCCCAGTCTGATTTTTTGCCTACAGTAGTGTCTGACCCAATAAGCATTCAATAAGTATTAATCAGGTAACGTGGAATAAAATTGTCAAGTTTGCTGCTTATATGGCACCTGTGAAGCCACAAGTGCTCCTCTGTGTGGTGGTGTTCAGTTGCTAAGTCGTGTCTGACTTCTTGCGACCCCATGAATTGCAGCATGCCAGGCTTCCCTGTCCATCACTGTCTCCCTGAGTTTGCTCAAACTCATGATCATTGAGTCAGTGATGCCATCCAACCATCTCATCCTCTGTTGCCCCCTTCTCCTCCTACCCTCAATCTTTCCCAGCATCAGGGTCTTTTCCAGTGAGTTGGCTCTTTGCATCAGGTGGCCACAGTATTTGGGCTTCAGCATCAGTCCTTCCATTGAATGTTCAGGGTTGATTTCCTTTTGAACGGACATGTTTGATCTTGATGTTCAAGGGACTCTCAACAGTCTTGTGCAGGGACTTAAAGTAGAGAGATGACACTGACTAAACTTTGTGACGGCTGTTTCTGACCTTTAGGAGGGACTGCTACTGCTAAGTCACTTCAGTCGTGTCCGACTCTGTGTGACCCCAAAGACGGCAGCCCACCAGGCTCTCCCATCCCTGGGATTCTCCAGGCAAGAACACTGGAGTGGTTTGCCATTTCCTTCTCCAGTGCAGGAAAGTGAAAAGTGAAAGTGAGGTCACTCAGTCATGTCTGACTCTTAGCGACCCCATGGAGTGCAGCCCACCAGGCTCCTCCGTCCACAGGATTTTCCAGGCAAGAGTACTGGAGTGGGGTGCCATTGCCTTCAAGGTCAAACAGAAAGAGATCAGCAGAGCAGAGATTTGAACATAGGTTTATCTCCTGACATGGCTCATCTCTTTGTACTACAGAGGACAGGCAAGAATCATGTGGGCTAGTGATAGATTTTAGCCACTTAGAATCAGTTTCTTTGTTTAAAAAATGGCAAAACCTATGCAAAAGCATTAAAAAAAAAAGTTTGTGAGTGTGCCTGTTAGCCTTGGTCACTTCCAAGGAGCTGTGGACCCAAGGATGTTTCCCTTTGATTGAACAGCGTTTCCACTAATTCATTGTATATTCGCTGCTTTGTCTGGGATTTTTCTTTCTCATCACCTTTCATCATTATTCAGATGGCATCCGTGTTAGGCATGGTCGTTTTGTCAGTGTGATCTCCACAGGGAAAATTTTAAAGATTCGAAAAATGATAATTGAGGACACAAACTATCCTTAAGGTATTCAGCCAGATTCTTTGGCACTTCCTGAGGGGCACACAGAGGGCTTAACTTTGAAAAGGCATGCGGACCCTTCAAATTTCTCTTTGAAATGCAAAGCTTGACAGACTAACCCCAGGTTTCCTGTTCTTGAGCAGGGATCATTGCTTATTCATTCCCCACTTCTATGGAAGCAGCTTATCTTAAAAGCCATGAGGTGCATGCAGGCTCTTAGTTCCCTGGCGAGGGATCGAACCCCCATGCCGCTCGCAGTGGAAGTGCAGCATCTTAACCACTGGACCGTCAGGGAATTCCCTCATTCCACTATTCATGCATAAAATCAATGATTCTGCTTCCACAGAGAAGGGATGTAGGAGTATTTTTTGGAGAGATAAATGAGGTAGCAACAGCCAGTGAGTTGACTGTCAGTGGAGGTTGTGTGCAAATTTGATATATGTTTTAAAATATACTACAATCAAAAAATGTTCATAGGTTTAGTTATGTTTGAAGGCAGAAATCTGACAGGTTTCTAGGAAGGAAAATGCTTGTCTGAGCAGTTTTCATGTCTCTGAAACTGAGCTGAAGTATGGTGACAATTAGTTAATGTAAAAACCCCACTTTTCCAGTGAGCAGTTGGCATATTGGTGGCTGGTCAGTTTCAGGCCTGAGACGAGAAGAAAGTGACTGATGAATGGCCGACAGCTAACCTCCTGGTCACTTTCTCGACAGGAGGCAGTGTGATTGGTGTGGTGGTTAAGCACAGTTGAGAAACATAAAACACTCCTTCGTGCGTGATCTCTCAAGGCATCATAAAAGTGTTTTCATGAGAAGCTGCAGAAGTTCCGATCTGCACGTTAAACTAACAGAGGTGAAGGACATGCTGCATGTAAGCGTCCTACGTCCTCACCGACGCTGACAGTCGCTGGTCTTCTGAGTTCTGCAGGGGACGCAGTCACTTGGTTTGATGGTGGCTGCTGCCTGTAACGTGCTGAGAGGCTCACAGTGGCTGGTCCGGCCAGCCTGAAGCCTCCGTGCCTGTCACCAGTGCTGTTAAACGTTACAGGACACTGGAGCGCTGTGTTCAGCCCTCCCTTTATTTCTGTGGTTGATGGAGCCCCAAATGGCAAGGACGAGGTCCATTTCTAGATTACTGAGGGTATCAGAATCTCTGAAGAAGACTTCTACAGGAGCCTCAGAGCCTGCTGAGTTTTGTCTGGGGTATCCAGGATTTGTAACGAATGTTGTAGAACAAGAATTCCCATTCTGTAGAACTGTTGCTTCACCACGTGATACTCTATAACTGTATGAGAGCAGAGATGGAATACGAGATGATTACGTCGTATATACACAACATCTACAAAAGCTGTATGAGGATGTTGCACCAGTAAACAAAAAATCTAAACAAAGAAATACAGGTATCCCCTGACTTCTGAAGGGCGGAGTTAGGCCACTTCACTTTTACAAAAGACCTTATATTTAGTGCCTCTTCTTGCTAACTGAGAGATCTAACAAAAGTGTGGGATACTCTTTGCTTTATGACGTTTCCATTTACGAAAGTTTTCCTAAGAACACTCTGCTTTTGGGATGGTAGGAAACTTCCAGTATGTCATTGTGTTTGTGTAAAGGGAATATGGCTAATTTTTTTTTCTTTCTCGTGATTAAAATTGCCCTTCAAGTTGTTTTTTTTATATTTGGTTTCTTTGTTTACAAAAGAACTAAAATAAGTTCGACTTCTTGGTATTCAGAAAGTTCCAAGGATGGAATTTTCCGATGCAATGGTTTAAATAGTGGTTAGGTTCCATGATGTCAGTGAAGAGGATTTAGGGTCTGCCCATGTCTTTCTCAAGACCTAGATTGGTGAAAGTGGCTCAGTCGTGTCCAACTCTTTGTGACCCCATGGACTATACTGTCCATGGAACTCTCCAGACCAGAATACTGGAGTTGAATATAGCCTTTCCCTTCTCCAAGGGATCTTTCCAACCCAGGAATTGAACCCAGGTCTCCCACAACACGGGCAGATTCTTTACCAGCTGAGCCACAATGGAAGCCCAAGAATACTGGAGTGGGTAGCCTATCTCTTCTCCAGGGGATCTTCCCAACCCAGGAATTGAACCGGGGTCTCCTGCATTGCAGGTGGATTCTTTACTGCCTGAGCCATCAGGGAGGCCCTGAATGACACCTCTCAAACCCTGTGCAGGGGAATGGGGTTCCGGCCGCTGCCCCACCACCCACCCACACGTGGTATATTTCCAGCAAAACAGGCATGGCCAGGAAGGGAGAGGGAGGTTGACAGAGGAAGGGCATTCCAGTAGCTGTTCACAGATAGGTTTCTTTGCTGTTCTGTCCTTAATAAGATTTTTTCGATATTTTGTTTTGACGGTCAAACCTGATGGATAGGAAAGCCTCCCCATCATAAATAAAAAATTCTGTGTGTGTTCCAAGTGATTTGGGAGATCAAATCAGGATATGGTCCCAAAGCATTTCTGGGCTCTTGTATTTCCTCTCGAAAGAAAGATTTTAATTTACTCACCTTTTATAAAGAGTATCCATAACCAGATCAATTGGTTCCATTTGATTCAACAGGCAGTTTTTGAGTGCTGATTGCTGCCCATGTTCTGTGAGGAGGTGGGAGATGGTGGTGTTAAGAGCTGAGTGAAGGTTTTCCCAGACCATCTCCTGGCTACAGCCTCAAGGATAAATTCCTATACTGGTGGCATGATTTTAGACGGATTCATTGGAATGAGTCTGATTGCCCTAGGCTTATTTGGGCTACTATTTCAATTTTCCAACTGATAAGGCATTTGGTTCACCCAGCGCAGGGGTTCTCCATCTTAACTACCTCCTAAAATCCCCTAGGAATCTTGTGAAATACACAGACAGACAGACACACACACACCACACACCGGTTCTGCCACCAGAAATTCTCATTCAGTTGGTCAGGAGGGGGCCTGGGCATTAGAATTTTTAAAGAGCCTTCTAGATGATTGTAACACGCAGCAAGGGTTAAAATCCAGTGACTTGGCTGATAATGGGATATTGCTTTAAATTCAGCTTAAGGAAAATATTGTGACTTTTAAGAAGGGCTGTGTTTGCTCCCACGGGTCCATAATGAGGCTTTAATGTGAGCACATAGATGACGGCAAATCTTTGTCTAATCCCTGATGTCGATGTTGGCATCTCCTCAGGGGCTCTTAAAAAATANGCTTATGTTACTGGTGGTGAAATCAGGAAAGGACTGGGCAATAACAACCTCTGGTTTCAAATCAGAAGTTCCCACAGCCTCCTCTTGAGATTTAATTAATTTACTAGAGCAGCTCATGGAACTTGGGGAAATGCTTACATTTCCTAGTTTATTAAAGGGCTTCATAAAGGATGTGCTTTCCCAGGTGGCTTAGCAGTAAAGAATCTACCTGCCAGTGCAAGAGATACAGTTTCCATCCCTGGGTCAGGAAAAACCCCTGGAGAAGGAAAATGGAAGCCCACTCCAGTATTCTTGCCTGGGAAATGCCAGGGACAGAGAAGCCTGGCAGGCTACAGTCCATGGAGGTGCAAAGAGTCAGAAATGACCGAGCGACTAAACAGCAACAACAGCATCATAAAGGATGAAGATGAACAGCGAGATGAGGAGACGCCTAGGGCAAGATCCAGGAGGGTCTCAGGCACAGGAGATCTGTCTCCATCGAGCCGGGGCTCCCTTCTGGGGCAGACATATGTGCCAACCTGGAGGCTCCCAAGCCCTCTACAGCTGGGATTTTATGGAGGCTTCCTCACAAGAGCACAATCAATTATTAACTCCATTTCCGACCCCACTCCCCTCTCTGGAAGATGGGGCTTGGAGATGGGACTTAAAACTGAACGTTCCTCATCATGGCTTGGGCTTCCTGGTGACCAGCTCCCAGCCAGAAGCCCACCCGGAGTCACCTCCATAGAACAGAAGACCATCCTCTTGCTCTTATGACTCAGAAATTTACAAGAGTTTTAGGAGCCCGTGTGTCAGAGACGAGATCAAAGTCAAATATGAGAATATGAGATGCTCCCAGAATTGTTATCACTTGGCAACATACAAGGGTTTTAGGAGCTCTGTGCCAGGAACCGGGCACAGAGACCAATATGCATATGTTCTGTTATTTTCTATTCTTTCACACAGTCTACTGAGTCAAACTCTAATCTCTTCTGGAAACACCCTCACAGACACACCCAGAAACAATGTTTAGGAAAATATCTGGGGACCCGGTGACCCAGTCAAGTTGATGCAGAAAATGAACCATCACAACACTGAAGGTCAGAGAAAGGTCAAGTAGATTACGGTACCTTCTCAAGAGGCTGTCATTTTCTGTGGTGGCCTCTTTTTTTCTTTCTGAAGTTTGCTTTTTCTGGCTCAGTTGGGCCTCATCACACATCTCACCAGCAGGTAAGCTGTAGCTTTCCTTTGTTCAGGTCAGTCTTACCTTGGGTCTTCCAAACAGACACTTTTCCTTCTGCCAGCAGAGTGTGATCTGAGGATAAAGAAGAGAGAAACATGTGTGGTCAGTCTGCACTATTTAATTGGAAGGACATTGCTCTCTAAGTAAAAAAGTAAGGTAAGAGCAGTAAAAACACTCACGTATTCCATTCATCCAGGAATTCCACTTAATGTAAGTAAACAATTTTAAAAAAATAGGAAGAGCTAAAACTAGAATATTCCTTGGACAGAGAAGCGGGACAGGCTGTAGTCCATGGAATTGCAGAGTTGGACACGACTGTGCAACTAACTTTCACTTTCACTTTCATCACACTGCAAAATCGATGGCGATGCAAAGTCCGACAATGTGGAATCACTGATTNACTAGAATATTCCTTGGACAGAGAAGCGGGACAGGCTGTAGTCCATGGAATTGCAGAGTTGGACACGACTGTGCAACTAACTTTCACTTTCACTTTCATCACACTGCAAAATCGATGGCGATGCAAAGTCCGACAATGTGGAATCACTGATTTAAAATACAGTGAGTGCATGTAAGACAGTACTGGGTAGCTTGAAAAAAAATAGGTGATAGGACTGAAATTTTCAGAACCCTGGAAACATTTTTCTGTTATAATGCTAAGTAAAAAGGCTGGCTACAACTGTGTAAAAATTTATTAGCACAAGAAAAAAACAAAGAGATCTAGTATAAAGACAAATTTTAGAATCTGTACAAGACCTGGGATATTTCGAGTGATGTGTTGCCTTCGGTTCTGAAAAAGTTCTCTAATACTGTCACGCTGGTTTTGCTCTTAAAAATAAAGACATGCTACCAACACCGGCCTTTATAATTGGTTATTTTTGTGTACTGAGACACTGAATGAATTATATTTGAACATGGCC
The DNA here is from genome assembly GCA_006410875.1 of Neotragus pygmaeus. Taxonomy (NCBI): domain Eukaryota; kingdom Metazoa; phylum Chordata; class Mammalia; order Artiodactyla; family Bovidae; genus Neotragus; species Neotragus pygmaeus. Next base: position 172,102 of record SJYV01024079.1, on the reverse strand, counting down.
ATTGCATGCCTTCCAGGCTTGGTGTCAGAGGCCAAGGAGGCCGGCACCCGCGGCTGGCCTGTCCTCACCCGGAGAGCGTTTTCCTCCCTGCAGGCAGCAGGAGCGTGAGAGACGAGCCCAGCAGACAGTGAGGCTTTGTGCCTGTTAGTCAGTTGTGTCAAAATGCATTGTACTTCACGCCCTTTCTGACTCCCAGCCCCGAGAGACACACAATTCCTTCCTCGCAACTTACTCAGAACTTTTTGGTTTTGTTACTTTTTAAATATGAAATTCATCCCGAAATTTGGAGTTTCTCATGACCTGAGAGACCCCGCCAGCTCTGCTCCGAGCATGCACAGAAGGGAAAACGTGGTTCTTGTTTTCCATTCCAGAGCCTGCACCCCACGATGTAGTCAAGCAAAGCATCCAAGGACTAGATGCCATGATGGACATGCATGTGACAAGCAGCTCCAGGTAATGCTTTGATGAGTGGCTCTGAGCACAGCACAGACCAAAAACCAGTGCTCCGAGACCAGCTAACCAGCTTAAGAACCGGTGGCTCATCAGGTGGAGGTGGAAAGGACTAGAAAATTTCTCTAAGCCTACCTCCTGTGCTTGGCACAAACCCTCCCACCCTCTCATCCCTGTGAAGCTGTCAACCAGCTGCGGCCTGACTGCAGCCATGAGAACACACCTCTCAGAGGGCAAGCAGGTATCAGAATCACTTTCCATAGCTTGTGTTTCATGCTGCTCTCAGGGAGCACCACTTCTAAGCCCCATAACACAGGTACACCTATGACATGCCCAGCACTGCTCTAAATGTTTTCCATATATTAACTGATTTCAGCAGCTTCCTGGATGGCAAAGTGGTAAAGAATCCACCTGCCTATGCAGGAGATGCAAGACACACAAGTTCTACCCCTGGGTTGGAAAGATCCCCTGGAGAAGAAAATGGCAACCTGCCCCAAAATTCTTGCCTGGAAAAATCCCATGGACGGAGGAGCCTGACAGGTTACCATCCATGGGATCACAAAGAGTCAGACACTACTTAAACAATTATAATTGGCTTCCCTGGTGGCTCAGATGGTAAAGAATCTGCCTGCAGGGCTGGAGACCCAGCTTTTGATCCCTGGGTAGGGAAGATACCCTGAAGAAAGGAATGGTTACCCACTCTAGTTGATAGAGGAGGACACCGAATAGTTTAAGTAACTTGTTCAGGGTCAAAGTTAACAGCTGGTGAGCACTGATGACTCCATCCCAGGCTGCCTGGCCCCAGAGGTCAAACTCTTAGCTCTGCTGTATTGCCCATTGAATGTACATCCACCAGTGAGACCCACTACTGCCTTCTGGAGTCAAATGGCAAAGAGGGCTCGACTCTCCTTTCACATGCTAAGTGTTCAAACATCGTCATTCTATATCCCTCCCTCAGTTGCTCTCCCCAGGCCACTAAGCCCTCCACACANCTACATAAATGCTGTAATCTGTGTATGTGCTTTGGTGAATGAAAATGGCTTTCCTGTAATTTGACTTAGTTTGAAATTTTCGTAAGGAAAATGAGGACATCTTTATTCATGCCAAGGAGAAAACCAAAGGGGAATTGGAGGGGAAGCTATTTATGCAAAATGAATGACAAGAAAGGCTAAAATTACTTGGGGTTTTGACCTATCCTCAAGCTCTTTAGAACATACAATACAGCAGGCATTCCTTTTGGAAAGCGTTTTGCATGGTGATTAAATCCTTGGTATGTCCTCTAAATGCCTAAGGAACTATAACAGAGTTCACTGAGGTGTTGGGTATCACCCAGAAGACCGTGTAGAAGAGCCAGAGAATTAAGCAAAGGCCACGGAACCAGAGAGAATCCAGGGCAAGTGTTGTGCCAGTAGCCGAGCCTGAGGCTGTTACGGGATTCTAAGACATTATTGTTTGGTTTTGGTTTTTTACCTTAAATATCTTTTTGGATAATAAGCCTCCTGATATTATCAGCCAGTTCATTATAATTTTTCTAGGTATTCGCTCTTACTTTGAGGTAATTAAAGATTTGTGCTTTTACATAATTGATACACCTTTAAACTGAAAATTTGTTCCATATGGGTAGTCTGTGTATCTCTGAAAATGAAAGCTAATTCATTGGCTCATTCATAAAACAAACTCCCCAAATATGGGTTTCTCAGATTCTTTACCAACTGAGCTGTCAGGGAAGCCCTTTACTGACCATTCCTAAGGAAATATACGTTCCTTAATAAAGTTCTAACATTTTCAAGGTTAGAGTTTTGTATTTGGATGGGCAAGTCACAAAGAAGTTGGGTCGTGTTTTCCAAAGGCTACACTGTCCAATATGGCAGCCGCATATGGCTTTTTAAATTGAATTATAATTTAAATGTTAGTTCCTCCTTCATAACAGTCATGTTTCAAGTTCTCAGTTGTCCCATATGGGTAATGGCTACCATATTGGACAGGGCAGATTTACACAGAACATTCTTATCACTGCAGAGAGCTCTGCTGGTCAGATCTTCAGATAACCACTGCCACCACTTCCCCTCTATGTATAAATGTCTTTAAAAAGTCAGATGAGGCACACACCTTAATTTCCGCTCCTGTGCCCGGCCCTAGTTCTGTCATCATCTCCCAGTAGAATCTAGGCAATGAAAAATTTCGTGAGAAGTATGCATGTGTAAGAAATGAACTAGAAATTGATCCCCAGAAGTAGGTGGCCAAGTTAGCTTCAGCAGACATAAGGATGCTTGGAAAAAATAGTAATAATAACTCTTGACAATCTCAAGAATCAGTTGAATGGATTGCTTTTATTATTCTCCTAATTGTAGTAGGGATTCCTGGACGTTCCAGAAATACGAATCCCAGATTGCTGACTCCTTTCTTCCTCGCTGTCTTTTTCTGCTTATATTTGCAAGAGAAACTTGGTTCCATAGTGAATTGAAAAGGTTAATTTTAATGTTACGAGGCTCTTTGTGTCTCGGGGTGATTTGCACCTGAGATTAAAAGCAGGCACAGGAACTACTTTTTCATCACCAACTGCTAACTATTGACTCTCCTGTTAAAGCACATGACTTGGTGATGTTGAGAGTATTCTTTCCCTATTGGGTAGAGAGGAGAATGGTTATTCCTGTAACGGAAATGAGTTCCCCTGGGCCTGAAATCCACAGGGCATCTGTCTGACATGAGCTGACTCTTGATCTGATTGCAGAACAAATGATGTTCAAAGTTGCCTCCATGTTGCTATTTTCCAAAAATGTATGGTAACTGTAACCACAAAATTAGAAGATGCTTGCTCCTTGGAAGAAAAGCTATGATAAATCTTGACAGCGTATTAAGAAGCAAAGATATGATTTTGCTGACAATGGTACGTATAGTCAAAGTTACGGTTTTTCCAGTAGTCTTGTACGGATGTGAGAATTGGGCTATAAAGAAGGCCGAGTACCAGAGAATTAATATTTTCAAATTGTGGTGTTGGAGAAGACTCTTGTAAGTAGCAATCCAGGTGGTAACAGGGTACATTTCCCCTTATCAGACTTAACAAAGCTGTTTTAATTTTGAAGGGAAAAAATGTACACATTTAATTTCTTTTTCCTAAATTTGTTCTATTGAGAGATTCTCTCTCCACAAACATGGACTTGGAGAGCTTACTAGTAAGGAGTTAACAAGATTGGAAGAAAACAGGTTACTTTAAATTTTCTGGTCCTGAATCTCAGCTGCATTTCCTTTTTGCCTGGATCAGCTATTCATTTTATTTTATTCAGAACTTTCTGAGCATTTTCTCAAATAGGCTCGGTGAAGATGCATGCTGCTTGGTGACGTCACTAGCATCTGAAAAAGCCAGGTGCGTGCCAGACATTAAAACATGCTCATTATCTTTCCTATCATCTGTCCCCCTGTTCTCAGAGAAACCCAAAACCCTCGCTGGATCCTGGTTGTAGTGAAAAGAGTCATCACTGTCCTCTTTGCATCTGACATTAGGGTAATATTGTTAGGCATATTTGTTCGAAATTGCTTTTTAACCCCATAGCCAGCATTCAAGCCACTGACTTCCTTGTGGATATAAGCTTTAGCTCTTGGCAGTCTTCAAAGTTGAAAATGAGTTGCTTGTAGNCTCTTTGCATCTGACATTAGGGTAATATTGTTAGGCATATTTGTTCGAAATTGCTTTTTAACCCCATAGCCAGCATTCAAGCCACTGACTTCCTTGTGGATATAAGCTTTAGCTCTTGGCAGTCTTCAAAGTTGAAAATGAGTTGCTTGTAGCAAGTCGCTCAGTGAAGTCAGTCTTTGCTTTGCCAAGATGGTTCGTGGTAATAACAGTGAACTCCAAGGGTGTCGTTATTTGGCACAAAACCGTCTAGATGAAAGGCTCTCTCCAGGCTACTGTGTCCTCACTGATGAGCTCCTGGCCCCTTTAATGACCACCTGTATTGATTTGAATGGCCACATTCCCCTTCCCCGTTTAGGCAGACCCACTCCAGTATTCTTGCCTGGAGAATCCCAGGGACGGGGGAGCCTGGTGGGCTGCCGTCTATGGGGNATTAGAATGTACTTTTATTCTGTAATTATACTGGCCAAGAATTAAGCACCATGCATCCAGTGACAGACGGGAACCACATGCTTGGCCTGGTAAATGTACGTGGTGGCAAGTAAATCTAATTGGATCTTTCTTTCTCCAAAGAAAGAACTTTAATGTTTCTTTGGCTAACTTAACTCTGAGTTAAATTAAGCACAGCACTTAACAGCATAGGAAATTCTAAGAGATTTTCCTCCTAGAAAATGGGAAGCAACTTTATTCCTACTGAGTGCAAATCTGGCTGCATGTATGGTGTCTAAGATCGTATACTTAATATGAATTCTGGTAACACCATAGGGTGATGCTGAAAAAAAAAAAGCATCTTTTCCCAGTGATATTTATTGGAACCATTCATTTGAACCATCCTTGTGCAGTAAACACTGTTGGGTTAACTATTAATTTTTGGTTGGTTGGCACCTACCACATCCAGAGACACTTTTCAAGCTTTTATTAGGGGTAGGTCTCCTGTGAGGCACCTGGGCCCACAGTGAAGGGGACAGAAACCCTTGCTCTCAAGGAGATCCCCATCCGGGTAAAGAGATGCTCTGAGTACAGTGATTTTTGTGTGGCTGTTGGCCTGACCTGTGCTGTATGCTTCCTCTTCTGCAAAACTCTAGAGGAAGACCGTGGTCCTGGAGGTTAAGGTGTTTAGATTAGCCTGGAGGGGATAAGCGGGTGCTATCGCCGAGGGCCTGGCAGCTGGGACTGTCAGCATTGATTACTGAAGGAACCGACGAGATGGGATTAAAATGAGCCCGAGTAGAAAGAGCACAGGAACTGTTAGTGGGACGCTGACTGCTGTCCTGAAAATGAGCGACCAAAGCATTGCCGTGTGGCCAACATTTTCAGGGTTTCCCTAGTGGCTCAGACGGTAAAGAATCTGCCTGCGATGTAGGAGACCCGGGTTCAATCCCTGGGTGGGGAAAATCCCCTGGGGAAAGGGAATGGCTACCCACTCCAGTGTTCTCGCTTGGAGAATTCCAGGATAGAGGAGTCTGGCGGGCTACAGTCCATGGGGTTGCCCTAATCAGACATGACTGAGCAACTAACACTTATTCAGCTTTCTCTAAAGAGGAAAAGCAACCTTGTCTCCCATGATATCTCACATACTTTCAAGTCCACTCAGCCTGAGGGTTATTAGGGACAGGTTAGCTGTGGCTTGCACCCCACTCCAGTACTCTTGCCTGGCAAATCCCACGGACGGAGGAGGCTGGTGGGCTGCAGTCCATGGGGTCGCGAAGAGTCGGACACGACTGAGCGACTTCACTTTCATGCATTGGAGAAGGAAATGGCAACCCACTCCAGTGTTCTTGCCTACAGAATCCCAGGGATGGGGGAGCCTGGTGGGCTGCCGTCTATGGGGTTGCAAGAGTCGGACACGACTGGAGTGACTCAGCAGCAGCAGCAGCTATGGCTGCCCCCCAGATCTGAACCGGCATCGTCATGGCTCCGCAGACGTTCAGCTGATGTCCCTGCAATGTTCCTGGCTCTGGGCATGGAAGGTCAGATGATCCGAAAGGACTAGTCTGACATCTTCACGGGGTTTACAGCCTCCTGGGGACAGGGGAGGGTACAGCCGGGAGCAGGCCTAGAGGAGCACACAGCCCCCCTTGCTGATGGAGAAGAAGGGGATTCAATGCCTGTTGAATGGACTTTCTGACACAAAAGTGAGTGACGCACGCACATGTGTGTTCACTCCCACGCCTTATTGCTTAGCCACCCTCTNGGAGGGTACAGCCGGGAGCAGGCCTAGAGGAGCACACAGCCCCCCTTGCTGATGGAGAAGAAGGGGATTCAATGCCTGTTGAATGGACTTTCTGACACAAAAGTGAGTGACGCACGCACATGTGTGTTCACTCCCACGCCTTACTGCTTAGCCACCCTCTGATGTAGATGTAAGCACTGGACTTATCCCTTTATTCAAGGGGAGAGGCCCGTCCAGGACCCCCAGACCTCACTGTACACAGATGGGGTGGGGCAGCCAGAGCCCCCCTCCGACTTGAGCTGCCTGGTGGGTAGATGCGTTCCCTCCTTTTGAGAATTCAAGGGAGAGCCTCAGAGAAAGAACTGGTTGAGAATCGGGTGAACCTAAATTTGAGTCCAGATCCAGTTACACAGAACCGTTTTGTCTTAAATTCATTTGCTTTGTATAAGTTAAGTAGCTGTATTAATTAGTGATTTTATGATCCGTAACTTACTTGTGTTAACCTCCTGATGTGTTCTATATAGTCACATGAGTCTCATTTTGAGAGAACTCTGTTTCATGAAGGTGAAAGCAAAATATTCAAGGAGAAAAGCCATGGATACTTAGCACCTGGTGGTGGTGGTTTAGTCACTAAGTTATGTGTGACTCTTATGATCCTGTGGACTGTAGTCTGCCAGGCTCCTCTGTCCATGGGATTCTCTAGGCAAGAGCACTGGAGGGGGTTGTCATTTCCTTCTCCAGGGGATTTTCCTGAGCCAGGAATCAAACCCGGGTCTCCTGCATTGCAGGCAGATGATTTACCAACTGAGCTATACCTCGTATGTGCTAAGTAAGTATGGTCTGGGTATATACTGTTGACCCAAGCAGAGAATACTCCTGTCCCCATGGAACCTATATTCCAGTAGAAAAGAAACAGAACCAAATACAACATAGGCTGCTGGTACTTAGTGCTAAGACGGAAAATGATGCAAGGGAGAAAGGAGAGAGTGTAGCAATATATGGATGGATGTATATGTGTCCATATTTTATTTAGAATTTTCCAGGAAACCCCTTGGATGGAGTGACAGCTTCCCTGTGGCTCAGACTGTAAAGAATCTGTCTGCAATGCGGGAGACCCGGGTTTGATCCCTGGTTTGGGAAGATCCCCTGGAGAAAGGAATGGCAACCCACTCCAGTATGCTTGCCTGGAGAATTCCATGGACAGAGGATCCTGGTGGGCTACAGTCCATGGGATCGCAGAGTCAGATGTCACTGAACAACTAACACACATACCTAGGGGATTGAGAGAACAAGCCCTACATTTGAGTCATTTCAAAGGACAGAAGAGGCCTTGCCAAGATCCTGAGGCCAGAGCATGGTCACTGCATTTGAGGAACTGAAAGACAAGCACAGTGGCTGGGTTAGAATGAGCAAGGGGATAGGAGGGCAGTGCATGAGCTGTCCAGAAAAATAACAGGAGGCCTGGTGAGCCTGAGGCGGTGGATGGATTTCATTCTGAGAGACACAGTCTGACCTGACTTTGTACAGGGATCACACCAGCTGCCTAGTTGAGCAGACAGCAGGGGCTGGGTGAGGAGGTCAATTACCAAGTCGCTGTGGTCACCCAGGAGTGCCACGGTGGTGGTTAGTGGTGTTGGGTCTTGGGCGTATTTCGAAGGTAGGTCTGGCCAGATTTGCTGCTGCTAAGTCACTTCAGTCGTGTCTGACTCTGTGCAACCCCATAGACAGCAGCCCACCAAGCTCCCCCATCCCTGGGATTCTCCAGGCAGGAACACCGGAGTGGGTTGCCATTTCCTTCTCCAAGGCATGAAAGTGAAAAGTGAAAGTGAAGTTGCTCAGTCGTGTCCAACTCTTTGAGACCCCATGAACTGCAGCCTACCAGGCTTCTCCATCCATGGGATTTTCCAGGCAAGAGTACTGGAGTGGGATGCCATTGAGGAACTAGATATTAAGGGAGAGAAAAAGAGGAGTTGAAGGATGACTTCTCGGGTTTAGCCTGCGCCGCTGGCAAAATAGAGTCGCCAGTGTTGAGAAGGGGCAGATCAAGGGATGAGCACGTGGAAAAGGACATTGGTCCCGGAGTCTTGGGTGTGTCCTTTGCTCCTTACAAGAGCTTCGTTTGAGAGGATGTGTGTCTCTGAAATGTGATCGTTGCCTGGTTTTCGAGGTTGTCTGAGTCTGTGAAGTTGGCCTTGGTGTCCATCCCTGCAGGGGACTCCGGCCCTACAGTGTGTGTGGGTGGAGTCCAGGCTCGCATCGCAAATCTCCTGGAGGGCAGGCTCCTGTCAATGGACACTTTTCACTCCAGCCCACGTGTTCCCGATGCTCAGCAGGATGCTGTGGCCCATTACCAGAGTGTAATTCCCTGGGACCGCCCACCTGCCAGGTTACCTCTCCCCCGACCCCCCACCAGCTTCTCTCTACCCCTGCCTCCCACCTTCAGTATCAAGGCAAGTCCCTCTCATCGACCACTTGCTTTCTCCTGTTTGAGCGTGGAAGCGGGGGGTGCCAGGATCCCGCCTATGGGTCTCCACTCCTTGCTACCCAGGGACCCTTGGTCATTCAGGAGCAATATGTGCAGACGCTCCAAGTGGACACGCTTGACCCAGTCCTTCGGCAGCATTTTCTCCGAGAGTGATCGTCTTTGCAGGCATCGAGACAGAGCCCTGCTTGAAGAAAGTTGCTGCTGAGGGAACAAAAGCTCCTGTGTTCTGGAGTTTGCCCTCCAGAGAGGTTCTTGTCAACTCGGTGGGTGGACACAGAAACGGCTTTCCCCAGAGTGGGAGGTCAAATGCAATTCTCCTCCCCCACCGGGCCTTTTCTGCTCATGTTTCCTGCTTGTGAGCCAAGTGTGTGCGGTGGGTGCATCCTTAGCCCCTTGCTGTATCCCCCAGGCTGTGACTTGTCTCAAAAGTGCCATTTATCACAGAGGTGGGACAAGAAAGAATCACTGAATTCAGTATAGAGCGTCAATAGTTCTAACTCGAATCCTCACATTTGAATTGGTTCCTGTTATTCCGTTAAACTGACCTTTAACATTTGCTTCAGGCTTCCCTGATAGCTCAGTTGGTAAAGAATCTGCCTGCAATGCAGGAGACCCTGGTTCGATTTCTGAGTCAGGAAGATCTGCTGGGGAAGGGATAGGCTACCCACTCCAGTATTCTTGGGCTTCCCTGGTGGCTCAGCTGGCAAAAAAAATCTGCCTGCAATGCAGGAGACCTGTTCGATTTAGAGAACTGGGGACCGTAAGTGATAAGAGATGCTAGTCAGTACTTGGTAGGAAGGCTGTTGGGGGAAAATGTATTTTCTGAAACATGTTACTAAATAAAGGAATCATAAATGTATCTCACAGCCTAGAAGTACACCATCCGATCCAGAAGCCACTAACCACACGTGACTGCTCTGGTTTAAATGAAATCTGATTAAAGACGCAGTCGCACTGGCCATCTTCAGGTGCTCAGCAGCTGTACGTGACTCATGGCTACTAGACTATTGCCCTCATCAGAGACTATTTTACTGGGCAGTGCTGGTCTACACTGTAAAATACGGACCACCTATAATAGCATTATACATTTCACTCATTGTCTGAATCTGCCTGAGACTAGGAAGGGGTTGAGAGACTTGAAGAAAAACTCCGCACTTGTAGAATGATGTGACCTTGTAAAATGGTGCAAGTGCTTGGTGAGGACTGGTTTTTTTCACCCTTAGGTTTGGACGTTTATTTCTCTGGTAACCCTGATTGAGGACAGTAACAAGTTGCCCATGTAGGTACTGTGCTCACTTCTTTGCAGGACTCTTCAATAGAAGTATAACCCATCTTAGTAAAAAGGCAGTGGAATAGTTTAAATCCATGATGTCTTTAAGATGGTGGAAGGGAAGCAGAGGGCATCTTTAAAATCGTGTGTGTGTCTGTGTGTGTTTCGCTCAGTCGTGTCCGACTCTTTGCAGCCCCATAGACTGTAGCCTACCAGGCTCCTCTGTCCATAGACTTCTCCATGCACGAATACTGGAGTGGGTTACCATGCCCTTCTCCGGGGGATCTTCTTGACCCAGGGATCAAACCCCCAGTCTCCTGCATTAGCAGGCAGTCTTCACCATCTGAGCCACCAAGGAAGCGCTTTAAAATCGTATGTAGATAGTATTATCCAACTTTCATTAAAAGCTAACCAGACGGAGCCATCTTTTCTCAATGGGACTGTGGATTACCGACATGTTATCACCTTATTTATAAGTGACGTTTAAACAGAGTCAGTTATTCTCTTTTCTGGTATGAAGAGCAGGCTAAGGGTGGTGTTCGTGCTTTGGCTGGGGCTGGACTTGCTGGATAAATATTGACTAAGCTGTCTGGGCCTGGGAGAGCAGAACCGGGCTGGGGGTGCCGGGGCGCAGGGCGCATTCCCCTCATAGCTGAGCTGCTTCATGACGCTGCTGCCCCAGGGCCTGGAGGGGACCCTGCAGAGGAGGTGACCTGACAGAGGGCCACTGGGCTTTCCCAGATGGGACTGTTAAGGACGTGGGACCCCCACTCCCTGGGGTGCTCAGTTCTACGCCTCAAGTGAGCCCAGCGGCCCTGGGAGAACTCCGGGTGTGAGGCCACCCACCCACAGAGAGGTCTGGGAGCAGCTCAAGTGACACAGGGAAATGGTCGATAAACACAACCTGAAATGTAGTCAGTATCAGTGATGAAAGGGTCTCAGTTTGCAACTTACCAAGCACGTGTGTTGAATGAGCCTGGGGCAGGGGCGGGGGTACTGTAATGACACACAGTGATGGTGGAGTCTGCACGAGGACAGGACAGGGATTGACCAGGCTCGCCTGGGAATGTTCTCGGGCCAGAGGGAGGGGACTAGCAGCCTGCTGGCCACNCCTGGGAGAACTCCGGGTGTGAGGCCACCCACCCACAGAGAGGTCTGGGAGCAGCTCAAGTGACACAGGGAAATGGTCGATAAACACAACCTGAAATGTAGTCAGTATCAGTGATGAAAGGGTCTCAGTTTGCAACTTACCAAGCACGTGTGTTGAATGAGCCTGGGGCAGGGGCGGGGGTACTGTAATGACACACAGTGATGGTGGAGTCTGCACGAGGACAGGACAGGGATTGACCAGGCTCGCCTGGGAATGTTCTCGGGCCAGAGGGAGGGGACTAGCAGCCTGCTGGCCACTCGGCAGAGGGGACTGTAGGACATGAGGTTTGCCAAGACGGCCTCTTTGTTACCCTGCGTCTCGTGATCATTCTCGAGTCAGCAAAGCTTTTGATCATGGCTGGGTTTCCAGGCCTCTTTCAGACCATGAGATAAATGTGATGATCCCTCAAGATACGCTGGTCTGGTTGCCCTTTATTCTTTCCAAAGTCAGTCGGTGTATTTATACATGGAGAAACCCATCTTGCGAAATTTCGGTAGGCTCAAACCATTTCCCCCAGGTTGGAGCCATCTCAGCATGCTGATCATTTTTCCTTTCTGAAAGGATGGGATAAACACACATGTTGACCAGCATTATTTTGGCCCCAGGGTTGTCTTGCTAAACTCTCACGTGACCCTCGGCCTCCTCCTCAACGAGGGCTGGGGGAGCATGGCTCTGATGCCAACATGATGCTTGTCAGGAGCGCCATGACACACTTCAAAAGCGGTGAACTTGGAGCGCGAATTCCTAGATGGCTTGAAAGAGTCAACGATCACTTATCACACGTCCGATAAATATTAGTATAATATTTATAAACTTTATACTTAACTGGCAGTTGAGTTTTTCTAGATGTTAATTTGAAAATAAACTTGCATGTGAGGCAAAATGAGCGAGCAGCGTTGACATGCATACATCGCTACGTGTAAGATGGTCAGCCACTGGGAAGCTGCCGTACAGCGCAGGGGGCTCACTCGGTGCTTTGTGGGGACCGAGAGGGGTGGGACAGAGAAGGCGATGGCACCCCACTCCAGCACTCTTGCCTGGAAAATCCCATGGACGAAGGAGCCTGCTGGGCTGCAGTCCATGGGGTCGCTGAGAGTCAGATACGACTGAGCAACTTCACTTTCACTCTTCACTTTCCTGCACTGGAGAAGGAAATGGCAACCCACTCCAGTGTTCTTGCCTGGAGAATCCCAGGGACGGGGGAGCCTGGTGGGCTGCCGTCTATGGGGTCGCACAGAGTCGGACACGACTGAAGTGACTGAGCAGCAGCAGCAGAGGGGTGGGATGGAGGGGTAGGAGGGAGCCTCAAGAGGGAGGGGGCACATGTATACTTAGAGGGGATTCACACTGTCGTACAGCAGAAACTTAATGCAACACTGTGAAGAAATTACACTGCATTAAAAAAAATTTAATGTTGATCAATGAAAGAAAATCATACATCCACAAATCTACACACACACAAAACAACTCACAAGAGGCAATACCTTTATTACTTCTTCATGCGATTACAGAGAAGGTCATAATTAAATAGCTACAAACCTGGCCCTTGGCATGAAGGTTAATCTTCGGAATTACTTTGGGAGAGAGTGTGTTCAGAGGTTAGTACCAGAGGCTGTTTTGAGATTGAGGGGTTCCCACCACCTTATTTTTTCTTGTTTTGGCAGCAGTGAAAAGCATTTCATCTTTCCCCACATTTACATTTACCAATGTTTTTTGTTTTGGAAGTTCTCCCGATCTCAGAGGCTGTCTTTTTATTTTTAGTTTAAATGAGTAGAATCAATGTCTTGGGTTCCTGCCTGGTATTAATTGGTGCTCTTTCAAAGTAGCCCTTGAGAGTGGTTCTTTTTATAGTGGTGTTAAGTCATACTTAAGGCAGGGATCATAAATCGAGTTTGATTCCATTGCTGAGTCTCGTTGGTCCACAGTAGCTGCTGGAGCGCGTGTAGAAAGACAGTGGGCAGCTCCGTGATGAGCAGTGGCCTTGTTGGCCGTGAGAGGGACCGAGGGGCAGGAGACACGACCAGGTTTGCTGACTGCACTGCCTGCGGAGCGGCAGCCATTTAGATTTATGGAGGTTTGTGGGGTCATTACCTCTGTCTCACCTGGTCTGCTTATGAACTCCAGATTTGTCCATATGATGGCCTTTCAAAGCTCTGATGCTCTTTAGATAAACCTCGCCTCCCAGCTCACCTTCTCTGCCCCTGCATCATGCTGGCCGGTGAGTTAGCCCAGGAACCCTATTTGACTTGTTATTGTTCAGCAAAGCATCAAGGCCTTAAAGAAAGGTGTAGGGGATAAAGAGACTTTGAGTTTGTTTATTTTTTAACACAGTCCAAACACATGCTCCTCAAGCAAAGGTCAGTTCAGATTTGTTAACATCCATATTAATCAGGACGTCTTGCCTAACAAATACCGAAGCCTTTTGTGTTGTAGTGAATGAGGTATGTGTATGTGGGTTGTTCCAGGAGCCTTTTCTTCCCACCCTAATTTTTTTTTCTCTTTGCATTTTATTTATTTCTGGCTGCACTGGGTCTCCGTTGCTATGCTTGCGGGCTTTCTCAGGTTGCAGCGAGCAGGGGCTACTCTGGTTGCGGTGCTAAAATCAGACTTCTCATTGCAGTGGCTTCTCTTGTTGCAGAGCATGGGGCCCTAGGCGTGGGGGTTTCAGTAGTTGAGGCTAATGGGCTTAGTTGCCCGGACCAGGGATCGAAATTGTGTCCTCTGCATTGGCAGGCGGATTCTACCAGGCCACCTGGAAAGTCCCTCTTTTGCATTCTTTCATACAAGATTAAAGGGAAGTCGTTGCGGCATTCAGAGTCCAAGAACAGCCCTGAGCGTGCATGACCTTAGGCGGCTACCTAACTTCTTGCCCTTGACTTGTGTACATGAACTGCATGAACTTGTGTACATGAACTGCACAGTAGACTTGCCTAGAGAGCTTTTTAAAGAGAGTGCTGATGCCACAGAGTCTTTGGGGGGTGGGACCCAGGCATCAGTACACTTAAAAAAGCTCCCCCGTGGGGATTTAATGCACGTCTGTCTTTGAGAACAGATCTGGGCCTTTGACCAGCGCACCTATAAAAACGGGCATTGTCACCTGCAGAGAGGATCCTTCTAGATTTCCATCTACTTCTCCAGCATCCGTCCCCGTCACTCCTACTCCCTGGCACAGGCTCTCTGCACAAAATCGCTTCCCCCTAAGAACCAGATTTAGTGTTCCATCCCTCGTGAAAACCCCCTTCCCTCCCCGAGACAGACTTGGCCCCCTTTCCTACGTTTCCATGGCTGTGTTGAAAGACAGAGACCACCCTTCTTCATGTGCATCCTTCACACCCAGCTCAACGAGTCCAGAGAGCATTTGCTCACGGCTCAGTGGACCAGCGATGCTCGCTGCCTTTCCTTCTGAGCCCCGCTAAAGTACTTGTAAAGGGCAAAGCATTTTACACACACCAAGTGGTTTACGGTTGTCGTCGGCTTTGATCGTTAAATGACAGCACCTGGGTATTCATATGCCACCATTCTGCAGACTCTGTTCCTCTTTCAGTCAGGATGCAGGATGTTTTGCGTTATTTATTGTTTAGAAGGCATCCGCTTGCCCTCTAGGTAGATACGCAACCCCCTCCCCCCATACCCAGTCTCAGCAAAATCCTGTTCAGCTGATCAATCGGAGCTAATTAGGTGATGTGTTTGCCTCGGGGAGCATCTCCCTAATTCCAAAACCCTGTGCAAATAGCCGAGCTGCCCCGTGAACTTTTATTATGTAGACTTAACGCCTCTCAAAGCCATCTGTGAACATGGTCCTGTGAAGCAATTATGCTGCAGGTGTGCAATAGAAATGAAGTAATGGCTTAATTATTTGGTGAAGCAGCAGGCGTTTTGGACTGAAGACTGACTGCACAAACTTCCCAGGGTTTTCTTCATGCTGTTTTATTCCTTGGAATCTTAACCCAACCTAGAGAGAGAATTATTGGGACTGCAGCCAGCTGTCTGTACAATAATCTTAAGAAGTCAACTTGTTCTGTATTGAAATCATGAGAAAGTCGGCCTGATTCTCTTGTATTATGGCTGTGGGGGAGGGGCTATAGGCGGGGATATGTGTTTCTGAATTGCCTGAAATGTAAGCAAAATTTGGATATATGTGTATATTTGGGGTCGGGGGAAGGAGCCCTCTCTCTTTCATCAGATTCTCAAAAGGGTCCTGGGAGCCTCCACCTCCATGTCTGCAAAAGAAATGAGAGGATTAAACGTTGATTCATGTTTCTTTGAAGTCGTCGGTTGTGTCTGGGAGTTAAAGATAGATCTTGAACGAGTTCCTTGTCTCTTTTCTACAACGTAGAAGTAGATCTCTGTCAGAAGCCTGCTCCTTTCCAAATGATCCATTTTCTTGTATTTTGTGTGCTATCCCTAGTGGCTCAGATGGTAAAGAATCTGCCTGCAATGCAGGAGACCTGGGTTCGATCCCTGGGTTGGGAAGATCCCCTGGAGAAGGGAATGGCTACCCACTCCAGTATTCTTGCCTGGAGAATCCCACGGACTGAGGAGCCTGGTGGGCTACAGTCCTTAGGGTCTCAAAGAGTCAGACACGACTGAGTAATGTGCGCACACACACACAGGTATTTCATGGGGGTCTGGTGTGCCATCGTCCTGTTGAACATTTCTGATGAGAAAAGGCAGAGAGGTGGAAAATGAAATGAACCCAGCACGGGATGTTAAGAAGAAGGGTGATCCAGGATTTGCTTGGCAAGCCAAGACTGATGGGAATGCCCCACAGCCCCAAAGCTGAGTTACACAGTGGCCCTAAGTGTACCCCACTTTTTGAGCACCTGTCATATACCAGGCACCTTGTATTTACCTTAACTTCTAGCATTTGCTTTAACTTCTATATCAGCATTTTGAAAGATGCTTGGTTATCTCCATTTTACCAACGACAAGGGAAGAAACTGTGGCTCTTACTTAAATATCATGCTTTAAAGGGCCTGCCATGTGGTGGTCTTATACCCAAAGATGGGGCTCAGGAAGTATTTGTCAAATTTAACTGACTCACCTAGAAAACCCAGGTCCTAACACGGTAGATATAATCTCTCATGGACCTGCACTTTGTTTTCCATTTTGTACCATCAGCTGGTATGAAAGGTTTGGTTTTTTCATGCGTGCTTAGTCGCTCAGTCAGGTCTGATTCTTTGCGACCCCACGGACTATATGCCAGGCTCCTCTGTCCGTGAGATTTTCCAGGCAAGAATAGTGGAGTCGGTTGCCTTCTTTCTCCTGTAGGGGATCTTTCCGACCCAGGGATCGAACCCGCGTCTCCTGTGTCTCTTGCATTGTAGGCAGATTCTTTACCCACTGAGCCATCCCTGTGGTTTTCAACTATCATGAGTTGGTTCTGCCAGGAATACAGCACACTCCTCGTTTGGTTTTTAATCTGTGTGTTAATGCTGTTGACCTTCCAGAATCTTTTCTTCCTCAGACATTTATTAATTCTCTGGTTGTGTGTCTAAGAGCTTTCAGACTGTGCTCAGTGAGACCACTGTATTGAAGGTGCGGGTGGGTTGCCAAGTGCAGACGCGTCCTGCTTAGTAGATGCCATCTGGCCAGAGAGACAGGATGGGGAAACAGGGCTTTCATTGGGAGAGTGGTGAGCAGGCCCAGGCATGACTCCACAATTCACAACTTCAGAAAATAACAATCCTTTTTTTTTTTTTAATTTTAAATAGAACAGTAAGAAATACCTGTTCCTGTTTTTTAACAAATTGAAGCCAAAGAAAAGAAAAAATTCTATGCATGTGTGCATGCTAAGTCGCTTTAGTCACGTCCACCTCTTTGTGACCCCATGGACTGTAGCCCTCCAGGCTCTTCTGTCCATGGGATTCCCCAGGCAAGAATACTGGAATGAGTTGCCATTTTCTTCTCCGGGGGAATCTTCCCAACCCAGGGATCAAACCTGGGTCTCCTGCATCGCAGGCAGAGTCTTTACTGTCTGAGCCACCAGGGAAGCCCAACAATGCATAGTTGACCACTATTATAAAATTTTGGTGTCCATTTTTCCTTGCACAGGACATCTTATTAATATTGTTGTTGTTCAGTCGCTCAGTCGTGTCCGACTTTTCGACCCCATGGACTGCAGCACACCGGGCTTCCCTGTCCTTCACCATCTCCTGGAGCTTGCTCAAACTCATGTCTGTTGAGTCAGTGATGCCATCCAACCATCTCATCCTCTGTCCTCCCATTCTCCTCCTGCCTTCAATCTTTCCATCTGGGTCTTTTCTAATGAGTTGGCTCCTTGCATCGAGTGGCCAAAGTATTGGAGCTTTGCTAAAAGCAGCCTCTTCTCTTTATACCATCTCTGCCATGCCTCAACAGTGAGCCTGTTATTGGTTAAAAGACCTAGAAGTGTCCCCTGACCAGCTCCATTCGGAAGCTAGATCCCAACAGGTGAAGTGGATGAAAGTGTCGGGGCTGCCTGTTGAAGGCAGGATTTTGTGTTCACACAATTTCTCTCCTTGCCTCTTGTACAGAAAACTCAGGAGCCTTGAGTGTTGGGTGTAGAGTATGCCCTTGAGAGGACAGTATAATTACTACAGAAAGGAAAATTATAAAGATCTGGTCCCACCCAAAAGAATTACACTGAAGTCTTACCTCCAGTAATCCACTTGGAAACCAAAGTTCACAAATTATAAGAATGCTACACAGAAGTCCCTCCCTCCTTTCCTTTTCTATGAGCAGCCTTAACAAGAAATGTAATTCTTTAATCATTCTATTTGAGAGTTTCAATGGGAAAAAATAGTAACAAAAAGTTGCCTAATGGAGCAGTGTGGCTGTGTAAATCATAACTGCCTGTACCAAAAAACGTGTACTGAAATCATTCCTGCTTTAGTCATCCATGCATCTGCTTCTGGCTCTTTCTTATTTTTAAATGGTTTGAAATAGTTTTATATAGTGTCTTTCCTGCTTTTCTGCTTTGCAGATTATCTGATCCTTCATTTGGGACTAAAATGTGCTAATCAATTGAGACTAAAATACTCCAGGAACTTTGAATGTCCTCTCTCTTCTTCTGAGCTCACCTTTCAATAGTCTCTGGTGTTTCCCCAAATAATCTTCTAAGAACTCATTGATCAACTCCCTCCAAGTCCCCAGGGCATGGCAAGAACTCCATCAGACTGAGACTTTGCCCACACCTATTCCCTGAGAGCCCTGTGTCTTGATTCAGATTATTTGTTTAGGCAAGGAGGAAATAGGTCTTAGGTTAGCAGGTGCTGGCGTCCTGGTTTGATGACGGCTGCAGGCCTCACCGTAAGTCACTTGGCAGTTGCTGGAAACATATTCTTCAGGTCCTGGGCCCCTGTGGCATGCGTGGGCCCTGTGGCTGTCCAGATTTTGGTGGTAATTATCCAAACCACACCATTCCCTTATTTCTAGTAGTCTGTTCTTTGAACAGCGGTGAAAGGATGCTGGGTGCTTGGGACCCCTTTTGTCCAAGCACCTGCCTACAATGCATCTAGAATGTGTATGCGTTCACTGCTTGGAGTGGGTTGAAATTTTGTACTACATCAAAGTAATTTTAGAAAGGTATACAAAATGGTTTTAACACGTGCTATTTTTGTGCTCCGACAGGGCCCTCTTGATTGTTGGCCTCATCCGATCCACCATCTCAGCAGCTGGGGTGTCCCCACAGGGCCACCTCTCCTTGTTTCCTCTGTACTTTTTCTTCTGTAAAATAGGGAAGGACAGATTGGCATTGTTAATACTAATTTACCTAGCAGTGGTTTTGAGGATGTATGATGCACTTTATATTCAGTCATTTCATGGGAAAAAGGCTTCTCCAAAAATGGTGGTCTGCTCAGGTACCCTGGTGTATGGTTCTGTGCTGCCATGGAGTAGGGGCTAAGCCCCCTTTGTTTTTAACTTTTTAAAAAGAGGTTTTTTTAGCCACACTGCATGGCATGCTGAACCTCCCATCAAAGGATTAAACCCACTGGAAGCATGGAGCCTTAACCTCTGGACCACCAGGGAAGTCCAGGACTTTGCCCCTTTAACTCCTTAACTCAGGCTCCATCACCTCCTCCTAAACAGTAAGGCCTTTGGCCCTGGTGGTCTCCCAGATCCCTCCAACCCTGAAAATGATGATGCTGTATTTGGTCTCGCCCAGTGGTCCTCGACTGGGGGCCACTTGGGAACGTTTGAAGACTGTTCTGCTTGTCTCCTGATGGCATCTAGTGGGCACTGGCCAGGGAGACTGCCAGTCGGCCCACAATACACAAGACCCCCCACTGCAGCAAAGCATTATCCATTTAAAGTGGCAGTCGTGCCAAGGTCGGGGCACTCCCACGTGGAGGAAGCCAGGGCGGGCACCGGTTTGGCTCCTGCCTTCCCGTCTCAAGGCACCGCTCTGCTGCTGGATTGCGGAGTTTCTCTGGTTGGTGCGCTGCTTCCATTGATTTTCTAGGTGAAGCGATGGAGGAGCTTGCTTCTGGGATAAGTCTGATGGGCTCAGTTCAAGGACACAGAGCTTCCATTGTGTGCTGCCAAGTGTGAGAAATCTGCAGTTACCACGGACACAGAGGTGTCAGTTTTCTAAGCCACGTTAAAAATGTGTGGGCTCGTTTTCTTCTCTCATTTAGAGGTTTCCTGGCAGTAATTTCTCAACATGTCTTTATTTACTCTTCCGTATTTCCAGTACATTCCTGGGACTTGGATTATTCAAAGCTTAGAGTTTTCTAGACTATAGTGTATCATTTAATCTTCCTAGGGGCTAATGCCTGAAGAAGAGGTGCTTCAACAAGGTAAATTAACGTGATTGTAGAAATGTTTTGGCAGGGTTCTTTTGGGGGGCAGGAGAGAGGGTGGAAACAAGCCAAGAAACTGTGGTCCATGGAAAACACACGCAGGAACACTTAACCTGCTCAAGGACCAAATGTTTTTGCTGTTTATTCAAGTGCACGTGGGCTCAACGGCATATGGCTCAGACCTCTTTAAAAAGCAGAAACTGAAAACTGCCCTTTTGAGCACAAGCCTGGGCCAGGGCTGCGAGGTTGCTCAGGGCAACCTGGTTCATTAGGGTGACCGGATTTCACAAATAAAACAGATCAGTCTGACTCTAGCCATGAACATTCACAGACAAACATTCTTTGCCCATAGGAAGCCAGATTCTGTGTAAGGAAAACTTACTGTAGACATACCTCCGTGTTGACCCCTCTGTAGATCCTCTGTGGACCCCGCTGAGAACCAGGAAGCAGAAAGGAATTCTCCATGCTTTGGGTTTTGGTGCCCGACATTTTTTTTCTGACACAGAAGCAGGGCCCAGCCAGTTAACAGTGACTCTGCTCCTGGATGGAAAGCCATAGTCACACCTCCAGGAGAACACGGCGAGTGCACGTAAAGAAATTCATTCATCCTCTTCTGCAGAGTCTCCAGTGAGTACCCAGTGCTAATTGATGCGTGTCTTTTTTTTTTCTTTTTTTGGATGCTTGTCATTTTGCCTCTAGCAAAGAATTCATTTGTATCTCACATTCGGTCCTCCACTCCCTACTTGATGCGTTCACCCCTCACCCACCGCCTTTTTTTTAACCATTGCAGCCATGAATCACCAAAGATGGCCACTTTTGCTTTCCCTAAGCCTCATCTTCCAACCACAGGCAGATCTAGTTTACCAGGTCTATCCTTGAGAGGCATAGTCAGGCAGACACCATCTTTCCCCCCTGTTTGCCAGACAAGAGAAAAGGTAAGATGAAGAGTAAGGATGAACTTCTTCTGTATCTCATTAGGGTGAAAAAACATAGCCATTAATTCTCAGTTATGGGATATATCCCTTCTCTCTAGTAAATTAGCAAGCTGAGTAGCCTGGTAGATATTGATCTGCAGCTGTGGGTGCTTTGAAATCAAGGGTGATGGAGAGGAAGGCAAGTGATGCGCCCACCTGAATAAATGATCCAAGAGGCCCCAGAGTCCTGGTGGGCGGAGATCGTGGTACCAGGATGAGCTGGGGGGTGCCTCTGGGGTATTTGCTCGAGGTTCTGGAGATGACCAGTTGACTCGGTACAGTTTTTCTTGGACTTGCTCTCTGGGTAGCACGCTAGACTGTAAAGGAAATCTCAATAAAATTTCCCTTGAAGGGACATCGCAACATGTGTGAACCTCAGACAGCACTATGCTAAGTGAAGGATGCATGTGTACATAGTCACCAAATTGTGTTTGAGTCACTGTGACTCCATGGACTGTAACCCGCCAGGCTCCTCTGTCCGTTGGATTCTCCAGGCAAGGACACTGAAGCAGGTTGCCATTTCCTTCTTAAGGGGGTCTTCCCACCCCAGGGATCGAACCCAGGTCTCCTGCTTGGCAGGCAGATCCTTTACCACCGAGCCACCTGGGAAGCCAGGCTAGGTCCAAATGACTACATCTTGAAGTGAGTTTATGGAGGCAGAAGGCAAATGGTTGTTTGGGGCCAGGAGCAGGAACCACTTACCGGCTGAGGGAAATGTTTAGGGGATATGGAAACGTTCTAGAACTGAATTGTGGTAACAGTAGTATCACCACCTACATTTACTAAAAATCGTTGAGTTAAGACACTTACAATGGTCGAATTTATTAAGTAACTTGGCCCAAGTCACACAGTTAGTGGCAGAGCCAGAATTTAAAATTACAGTTGTTCTGTGACCTCTAAAAGTTGGCATCAGTACATGAAAAACGTGATTGCTGTTATAAATGTAGAGGGAAATGAAGAAAACAGTAAAAGCTCATATACATTTAGTATGCCATAATTTACATTTTCAAACGTATGAGGTGAGAATTTTTAAACGTATGCTGCTGCTGCTAGGTCGCTTCAGTCATGTCTGACTCTGTGCGACCCCATAGATGGCAGCCCACCAGGCTCCCCTGTCCTTGGGATTCTCCAGGCAAGAACATTGGAGTGGGTTGCCATTTCCTTCTCCAATGCATGAAAGTGAAAAGTGAAAGTGAAGCCGCTCAGTCGTGTCCAGCTGTTAGCGACCCCATGGACTGCAGCCCAGCAGGCTCCTCCGTCCATGGGATTTTCCAGGCGAGAGTGCTGGAGTGGGGGCCACTGCCGTCTCCGTTTTAAACGTATGAGTGGTTTGAACGGTGCTTGCCGCCTTGTTGTCCGGTCATTAGGACACGACGCCGAGTGAGCATCTCTGCTCTGCCTCCGTCTGTTGTCATATTCCTTTCTTAATGTTCGGATCAGCTTCCAGCACTTTATCCTTTGCACTTTCAGTGCCAAGATGTATCTCTGAGAATTTCTTTCCCATGAAGCTTCTCTCCAGCCTCTCTTACTGGGACATCTTCATTTTCATCACAATCACTTTCTTCATTTATGCCCGTAGATGTCTCTGGCTGCAAATCCCATGGACGGAGGAACCTGGGTGTCTGCAGTCCGTGGGGAAGTTCCACAGTCGGACACGACTGAAGTGACTTAGCAGTAGCAGCATCTTTTAGAGTCTCGTATGTGGTGGCAGCATCAGCATCTTGTGTTGAATGTTATTTCAGCTATTTCCAGCTATTTCCTTGATATCTTGTATGTTCCTTCACATTTTGCTTCATTTTGCTTCGTGTTTTGTGTTCACTTCTTGCCTCTATTTCCTGTGTGTCAGTCCCTTTTGATGTGACCCATTTTTGTGAAATGTTGTATGGATTTATCACGACGAGACGAGGAGGTCACACTGTCATAGGCTTTTGTGTCTGCGGGCCCTGTGGGCAGTGACCCACCACCTAGAAACTCCAAGATGTGATGTGGTTGGTCATTGATCAAAAATGTGCATCTGATCTTGACAGAGTGAAAATGTGGGGAAAGAGGAATTTTAAAATTATAGACGCATAAGCTTCTTCATCCTGGATGTTATAACCTGAGGTTTGAAAGTGTGGTGGATATGAGCCACAAGTGGGAAAACTGTAGATTTTGGGTGATGGGAAGAAATGATACCTGCAAGGGCTGTCTGTAACCAGCAGCTGAATAGGTGGTGGCAAAGTGGGTCATCACGTGGATTTGTTTTAAGCAATAACTTTTATCTCCCCAAGAAATAAAGTATTAAAATTTTTTATTGACATATAGTTGATTTACAGTGTTGTTAGTTTCTGGTGTACAGCAAAGTGATTCATATATAGTATTTAAGTGGGGCTTCCCAGATGGCACAGTGGGTAAAGAATCCTCCTGCAATGCAGGAAACATAGGAGATGCAGGTTCAACCCTTGGGTCGGGAAGATTCCCTGGAGGAGGAAATGGGAACCCACTCCAGTATTCTTGCCTGAGAAATCCTATGGATAGAGGAGCCTGGCAGGCTGCAGTTCAAAGGACTGCAAAGAGTCGGACACGACAGAGCAACTTAAGTACACTCGAATTGTTCGTTGAGATTTTGTTTTAAATTTTGCATTTGAGAAGAACCTTTATTTATCCTTCTTCAGGCTCACCCCTCTTGCAAAGGAGTCAGAGGCATCTTTGGGGTCAGGGGTCAGCCCATCCCTCTTCTCAATCACCTGAGGAGAGTTAAAGGGCGAGGACCTGCATTCCCAGAAATTGTCAGGATACTGAGAATAAGAGGGTGCACTTGGAAGCCCGTGGAAGGTCTGGAAGAGGCAGTTAGGAAGTTTAGCAGGAGACTGGCCTTACGATCTGGTAGTATTATCAATGATAGCTGTAGTTACAGCAGAAACAATACCACTCACCCATCAGCAACAGCATCAGTACTGGATGTTGAGCTTCCGCTGTAGGCCTGGTGCCCCTCAGTACACTTTTTACATGTGAGAGTTTCACCCTTTCAACAAACCTGCAGGGGAAGTTGTATGATCCTCATTTTACAAAGAAACTGGAGCCCAGAAAGATGAATGCTGTATCAACGTCACGGCCAAGGAGCAGTGGAATGGAATTTTATCTCAGGTTTTCTCACTCCAGAAGGAATGCGATTGGCAAAGCACCAGCTGATCAGAAGCCCCCCCAACCCCACCACCCCCGTTGACTTTATGAATTTTGACCTTTAAAATGTTTAGTGTCTTTTAGTTTCGTGACAAGCTCTCTTAACCTTTTTTCAGCCAGCTCAGAGTGAAAAGTGAAAGTCGCTCAGTCGTGTCCAACTCTTTGCAATCCCCATGAAATTCTCCAGGCCAGAATACTGGAGTGGGTAGCCTTTCCCTTCTCCAGGGATCAAATCCAGGTCTCTCCCACATTGCAGGTGGATTCTTTACCAGCTGAGCCACAGGGGAAGACCAAGAATAGTGGAGTGGGTAGCCTATCCCTTCTCCAGTGGATCTTCCCGACCCAGGAATTGAACCAGGGTCTCCTCATTGCAGACGGATTCTTTACCAACTGAACTATCAGGGAAGCCTTCAGCCAACAAAGAGAAGGAAAGTTGACAGATGGTAAATCAGGTGTATGTGTGTGTGTGTTGGTAAAATGATAGCTTTTTAAATGCAATTCTAGTGTTTTGGTAGGTGACCCTTTTCAACTTAAAAAAAAAAAAATCTTTTCTTTCTAAAAGAAATTTTACATATAACTCTCAGCTCCCAGAAAGAACTTACTTAAAAAACTAAATTTTGGTGAGCAGGACTGGCCTTCTGTAATGATATGTTTGCCTTGCTTGCAAATTCAGCTCTCTTTTTAAGATGGTCTTTGCTACATTGCCAAGGTTCATGTTTGCTCTCCAAATTATAAAGATTAGAGATGGAGAAAAGGTAGATTTCTTCTAGCATTTTGGTTCTAATTTTGATGATGTGTGAAGACATTTTGGAATGCTTCCCCCCCTCCCACTTGAAAAGAGTTTCACATAACTCAATGGAATAGTTCAGTGACTCCCAGCCAGGGTAGGGTTAGGTGTTTTGTCTTGTTTTAGGAAGATGTGGAGGCTGAGGACATTATTTATAAGAAGATAACTGAGAAAATAAAGCAAGCATCTCTGGCATAAGAGTGAGAGTAAATTTTGACACAGAACAGCGTTGAATGCTACTGTGGGGTTACTCTAGGGACTGACCTGCTAGATGGGGCTCTTTCTGCCTTTTGTCTCAGCCACTGTCACCAGCTGCCTTCATATGTTTATGTTGTTCTTTCTGACTTGATCACAGGCATAATTCGGATAAATAGGGCAAGAAGGGGAATGGGTGGAATTTTTCATGGGCTGCCCAGAAAGCGAGGTTGAATTGTGCCCCTCATCAAGTGGCCTGTTGGCGTCCTAATCCTTAAGTGCTTGTGAATGTGACTTTGTTTGGAAAAAGGGTCTTTGCAGACGTAATTAAGATGTAGGCTCTGATGAGGTCAGACTGGAGTCGGGTGGGTCCTTGATCCGGTATGACTAGTGTCCTGAGGAGGGGAGGAAAGAGACTCAACCGAGAGCCAGATGAAGACGGAGCAGAGGCTGGAGTGATTTGTCTCCAAGCCGAGGAGCTCCAGGAATGGCTGGACGCCCCAGAAGGCAGGAAGCGAAGCCAGAACCAGATTCTCTCTCCGAGCCTCCAGTCGGAACCAGCCCTGCCCACACCTTGATCTCAGACTTCTGCCGCCTGCGTTGTGACAGAATAAAGTTTTTGTCTGGAGCCGCCCAGTTTCTGGTACTTTGTCACAACAGCCTAGGAAGCTGATACACAGCCCCCACATCAGACTGCTGCGGGCACTTGCCTCCGCCTTTACAACCCTCACAGGCTGCTGCGGCAGTCTACATGTGTTCTGTGACGAAGGGAAAAGTAGCCTTCGGACGAGAAATGTGGAAGAAATAGCCTCACACAGCACCGGGAAGGGGTGAAAGGCAAAGACCCCATCAGCCTGCCTGTGAGGGCCATTTACACCCGCCCGCCTCCCCCCCAGACAGAGGCCCTGTTATATTTCACTTTTAGGGAAGGATGTACATGTCAGGAAGAACTGTGAGAGTCGTCAGGGTCTAAACAGAGACTGGACTTGGAGGGTCACGTGCTGGTGACCCCTTCTCCTGTTTGTCCCGAGACCTCCCCCAGGCACAGTGTCCACGTGTGTGATGGGCTGGGCTGGGTCCACTGCCCTGTCGGGTGGGAAGGTCCGTGTGCATGAGGAGTTGGTTCAGACCAGGGAGGGGTTGAACTTTGCCCTTGTCCTCCGTGTGCAATGTGGAAGCCGCTGTGAAACTCACAGCCCTGCTAAGAAAGTAGAGGAATAAGAGCATTTTCTCAAGAGTCTACTGTACATCTGGTGCTCTGCTGGGCACCCAAATGTATTGCTTTAATTTTTAGAAACACTTCCAAGCCAGTGATTTATTGTAGTACTTCCAACATGACCTAATAATAATGAAAATTTCTCGCAAATAATTCCTACCTTTTGGTGTAATGTTAGGATACACAAGGTCAGGTATATAAGGTACAGACCTTGATGATGCTTAGGGTTTGGTTGCAGAGTGCTGCAGTAAAGCAAATATTGCAATAAGGCGAGTCACGTGAATGCTCCTGGTTTCCCAGTACATGTAAAAGTTCTATTTCTACTGTAGTCTGAGTGTACAATAGCATCATATCTTGAAATATATATAATTTAAAAGGACTTTATAAGAACTTCCCTGGTGGCCCAGTGGTTAAGACTTTGCTTTCCAGTAGCTCAAAGGTTAAAGCGTCTGCCTGCAGTGCGGGAGACCCGGGTTCGAACCCTGGGTTGGGAAGATTCCCCTGTAGAAGGAAGTGGCACCCCACTCCAGTATTCTTGCCTGGAGAATCCCATGGACGGAGGAGCCTGGTGGGCTACAGTCCACAGGGTCGCAAAGAGTCGGACACTACTGAGCGACTTCACTTTCACTTTTCACTTTCACAAGGGGTGTGGGTTTGATCCCTGGGAGCTAAGATCCTACATGCCTCAGGGCCAGAAAACCAAAACAGAAGCAGTATTGTAAGAAATTCAATAAAGACTTAAGAAAAAATGATCCACATCAAAATATGTGTTTTTGTTTAAAAAAGGACTTTATTGCTAAAAATTGCTAACAATCTTCTGAGCCTTTAGTGAACTGCTATTGTCTTGGCTGGTGGAGGGTTTGAAATATTTCAGGAGTTACCAAAGTGTGACACAGAGACATTAAGCGAGCAAGTGGTGCCCATAACCTTGTTTGACGCAGTTTCCACAGATGTTAAATTGCTAAAAACAACAGCAACAATGACGACACCAAACCAACATGATATCTGCAAAGCACAATAAGGCAAAGTGCAGTGAAACGAGGTCTGTCGATGTCTGGTACAATTTGCAGCGTTTAGTGGGTGCTCAATAAATGCTAGTTTTTCATTTCTTCACATCAGTCAACCTAAAAATCAAATACTAGACTGTAAGGGACAGTGCTAAGTGGTACTTATTATATTCTTCAAAGTACTGTTGTTAATTTTGCAACTGGAGATGGCTCAAAAAAGAGAGGAAAAAGCCTCTGGTGGATTCCTGTGCCATTTGGTGTGGGTGGCTGCAGTATCTGCTGTAAGGAAATCTCAAATACAGGGTACCTTTTCCTGGGGCGACCCAGCCACTGGAGGTTGATCAGATTAGGGAAGAGAGCCCAGCAGACCATCTTCACATGCTGTGCTGATGTGTCGTTGAGAGAAAACTTCTTGTTTTCCTGGAGCCTCGGGTTGGAGGCAGCAGATGGTTTGCAGATTTGGAGTGAGGATTCCAGAAGGGGGACCAGGGTGATGTAGGGAGAGAGTGGCCAGGGGCCCAATGGCAGATGGACAAAGGGGAGCGGAGAGCCACTGGGGGTCTGCTCACGCCTCCTTGGGCCTTTTCAGATGGTTGCGCAGTGACAGTTGATAGCAAGTTAAGGATGAAATGTTTTAAGCAAAGATGTTCTATTCATATGGCTATCAAGTGCTTATCTGACTGAAGCTGGTGAACATCACAACTCAAGTAACTTACCTGTACCTTCCGTTTCCCCCTCCAGAGCGAGTTTCAGGGCATGAATATGAGGATAAAAAGGAAAGTTAGTCACACAGTCATGTCTGACTCTGTGATCCCATGTATAGCCTTCCAGGTCCTCTGTCCATGGAGTTCTCCAGGCAAGGGTACTGGAGTGGGTTGCCATTCCCTTCTCCAGGGGATCTTCCTGACCCAGGGATCAAACTTGGGTCTCCTGCATTGCAGGCAGATTCTTTTCCAACTGAGCTACTAGGAAATACGCAACCTTGTATCAAAGGACTGTGTGCTGTAGGAGGATCAGGCTGCTTTTGGGAGATCACCGTCAATGCAGACAGTGGTACCAGCCAATGATACACGTCTGTGCTCCTCTCCCGCTTTCCCCTCATGATGTTACAGGGAAGTTACGACGTAAAGGTTGTTCTTAAGGTTTGAGTCACCATCTTTAGGAGAATTCACTGATGGCTTTCTGAGCTCCGGTTCAGCTGTTGAGCTATCAGGGATACGAAATGCTGGGCAGATCTTGGTTTCAAGTCTGAGTCATAATTATTATCCTCAAATAAAATAGCTCTTAAAGCTTTGTTTTTCAGCACCTCATTACCATTAATAATCTGAGATAGTTTCAGATGCTTAGCAAATTCAGGCCTATCCCTCCTACGGGTAGTGCAGTCAATTCTTTCGACTATAAAAATAAATGCGATCTTATGTAATGGGGCCAGGGAGTGCGGGGGAGCCTCTAAGAGGAGGTGGTTTCGGGTGGATGATACAGACTCCGCTGGCAGGGATTGAACGCCCGTCTCTGTCAG
Source organism: Neotragus pygmaeus (assembly GCA_006410875.1). Taxonomy (NCBI): domain Eukaryota; kingdom Metazoa; phylum Chordata; class Mammalia; order Artiodactyla; family Bovidae; genus Neotragus; species Neotragus pygmaeus. The sequence goes on along the minus strand of SJYV01024079.1, from coordinate 143,300 downwards.
TGTTGGCTGGGTTCTCTTCTAATTCAGGATTTGTTGTCAGTCTGAATCTTAGGAAGGTGCATGGCTGCCCACACAATTGTTGGGATAGGAAGCGCTTCCCTTGGGTGGGATGGATTTGGGAAAGGTGACCTCTCCAGGCAGAGACAGTAGCCCCACACCACCCTCAAACTCACCAGCTCAGCTCCTTCCTGCAGACTTGACTCTGCTCCGGGACCGAGGCCGGAGCATCAGAATCTTATCCACTCCTTCCTTCTGGTCCTGCCCCTGGGACTGTGCTGGGCCTGGGGTGAGGTTGGTATCCCTGTATCCAGTGGCCACCCTCGGACATTTTTACCTTGGTCCCGTTTGTATGCCGTTTTCTTCCTGTCCGTTGGATTCTCTCTCAGCAGAGAGGGCTGTCCTGCCCTGGGCTGGGACCGTGTGCCCCTCACCCCACAGCCCCTACCTGGCCTCTGGCTATTGTCCTGCTTCTGAAGCACATGGGCGTCCTGAAAGAGCAGCTGTACCACCACTGATGGGCACTGACACCCACCCGTAGCGCCTTGTTATCAGCCCCTGCTGATTGTGAACTTCTGAGTGTGTGCTCAGTTGCTAAGTCATGTCTGAGACCATACCCATGAGACCACCACCCCAGAGGGTGCAGCCAGCTCCGAGCAGCCCCACATTTGCACAGTCACCTTCCTCTCATTTCAGGGCCTCCCAAGCCAGGCGCACCCCCTCCTTCTTTCCCCACTGGGGCACCTTTGAGTGACAGCTGGCTTCATTGCCAAAGCCGTCTGTGAAGAGCTAAAGTTCCATTCGTAACAAGCTGATGCCAAAAGACCACATCTCAAGTCTGTTTATAATTCTTTCCAATGATTATATTATCGGGAAATTTAGGTGAAATGGGTCTTGCTCCTTAAAGTGGCATTTGGGTGGCCAGTGATGTGATGTAGGCAGAGATCAAATGAGGCCTGATGTTTGAACATGTGTGATTAGGAGATTCATTGTAAAGAGTCAAGACCTGCTTAGAAGTAACCAGTGGGAATCAAATAGGTGTTCTTTTCATCCTTTTTTGTAACCTGTTTTTGGTAGATTGGTAAACCTGGAAAGGAAGACTTGTAAGGCTGATTCTAAATATCCCCCGATGTTAACAGTTTTTGCACCAGAAGCTCTGAGGGTAAGTATTGGGCTCCCCTCGATTCTCATCTGTACTGGATGCAGGAAGCTTCTGTCAGCCCCCACTCCCTGTCTTGAAAGATGCTTTCTTGTTTTGACCAAAGTTCAGTACAAAGGGCTTCCTTCGTGGCTCAAGTGGTAAAGCATCTGCCTACAATGCAGAAGACATGGGTTCGATCCCTGGGTCAGAAAGATCCCCTGGAGATGGAAATGGCAACCCACCCCAGTATTCTTGCCTGGAGAATCCCATGGACAGAGGAGCCTGGTGGGCTGCAGCCCACAGCAATGCGAAGAGCTGGGCATGACTGCAGACTCACACACAACATACACACAAGCGTAAAGGAAATCTTGGTCAAGAGAAATTTTTTAGAGAAACCCCACCTCGAACGGTCTGTGCTGTTGCTTAGAAATGGAGACATCTACTCCATAAATATATTTGGAAATGAAAGTTTTATTCTTGATTCAAGATTTCCCTAAGGCCCCTTTCCACCATGAAGGTGATTGTTTTGTTTCAATCCACCTGTTTTCCAACGATGGTAAAGATGGAATTGTCCATTTATCCCCTCCGTCTTTGGGGATAAGTGGCTGTCTTGATCAGCTCCAGCTGCCATAAGGAAATGCCACGAGCTGGGTGGCTTAGACAACGAAAATGTGTCTTCTTACTATTATGGAGACTGGGAAGTACACGATCAGAATGCCAGCTGATTCAGTTCCTGGTGAGGTCTCTCTTCCTGACTTGCAGACGGGGAGAGGGGGGGAGAGCTTTCTGGTGGCCCCTCTTACAAGGACACTAATCCTCTTAGACCAGAGCTCCACCCTTCTGAGCTCACTGAACCATAATGACTTGCTTACCTCAAACTCAGCCACATGGGGATTTGGGGCTTCAACATATAGGAATTTTGTGGGGACACATAATTCCATCCATAAGCTGTGTAATCAGGGAGAGGATGAGACCCAAGGCAAGAGACTGGGAGGTAGCCAGACCCCCCCCTGTGTCTCCCTAGCATCTGACAGTTGAAGGTGGCTGTTGCTTTCCTGGGCTTCTTGCCATGTTCCCTGCCTGGTCTTGCGTGCTCCTGGGTGGTGAGGTGAGCTGGGGGACCTGGAGTGGTACCCAGGCTGCAGCAGCTCCCCTACTAAGCAGCTCGCCTTTTCTTCCATTTCTTTTGCCATCTGCTGTGTTCTCTAGAGTTCCTGCCTTGCCTTCAGTTCCAGGTAGTGGGTGATGGGGTTGCCATTGCTTGTCTAAACCTCTGGTGGCTTTTGCATATGGAAAGTGTGTGTGTGTGTGTGTGGTTGTTTCATTTGTACATTAGTGTAATACGTAAGATAACATATGTTTTCAGACGTATGTATAGTATACCCTTTGGAGTTTAGTTTTCAAACAGTAAATACTAGGAAGTGTTTGTCACTCAGTTTTGTCCAACTCTTTGCGATCCCATGGACCGTAGCCCGCCAAGCTACCCTGTCCACGGAATTTTCCAGGCCAGAATACTGGAGTGGGTTGCCATTCCCTTCTCCAAGCAATCTTCCCAACCTAGGGATCAAACCCTGGTCTCCCACCAGGGAAGCCCTATATACTAGGAAGAGAAGACTGCAACCAAGAATAAGCTTACAGTCTTCATTATTTCTCGATTTTTCCACCATAAATTTATATATAAACCTGCAGTAGAGCACTTTTTAAAAATTTGCAACTCACATATAACTAGGTAGGATCAAATTAGTTTTATTTCTTAAGCAACTTATCATTGACTATTCCAGAATATTTTTAAAATTTCAGCTTTATCGGGGTTTAATGGAAATAAATTTGTAAGATTTTAAAAGTGTCTCTTGTGGGGTGTATGTGTACATGAAAGGATTCTCCCTATCTACTTAATTAGCACATCCATTGTCTCACGGTCCCCTTGTGCTTCCCTTGCGGCTCAGCTGGAAAAGAATCTGCCTGCAATGCTGGATACCTGGGTTTGTTCCCTGGGTTGGGAAGATCCCCTGGAGAAAGGAAAGGCTACCCATTCCAGTATTCTGACCTGGGGAATTCCATGAACTGTGTAGTCCATGGGTTTTGCAAAGAGTCAGACACTACTGAGTGACTTTCACTTTCATATTTTTGTGTGTGGGTAGGAACATTTCATCCTTGGAAGAAAAGTTACGACCAACCTAGACAGCATATGAAAAAGCAAAGAGATTATTTTGCCAACAAAGTTCTGTCTAGTTAAAGCTATGGTTTTTCCAGTAGACATGTATGGATGTGAGAATTGGACTATAAAGACAGCTGAGCACTGAAGTATTGAAGCTTTTGAACTGTGGTTTTAGAGAAGACTCTTGTGAGTCCCTTGGACAGCAAGGAGATCCAGCCAGTCCATCCTAAAGGGAATCAGTCCTGAATATTCATTGGAAGGACTGATGCTGAAGCTGAAACTCCAATACTTTGGCCACCTGATGCAAAGAACTGACTAATTTGAAAAGACCCCGATGCAGGGAAAGATTGAAGGCAGTAAGAGAAGGGGACGACAAAGGGTGTGATGATTGGATGGCATCATCAACTCAGTGGACATGAGTTTGAGCAAGCTCCGGGAGTTGGTGTTGGACAGGGAAGCCTGGTATGCTGCAGTCCATGGGGCCGCAAAGAGTCGGACATGACTGAGCAACTGAACTGAGGAACATTTAGATTCTACTCTCTTAGCAGACTTCAGTGTTTCACCATACAATGTTGTCAACTATAGTCACTAGATCCTCAGAGCTTATTCATCTTATCACTGAAAGTCTTCACCAACTTCTGTTTCCCCACACCCACCCCAGCCCTTGGCTACCACCGTTCTGTTTCTATGACTTTGACTTTTTTTTTCTTTTTTAAAAAGATTCCATGTATAAGTGATACTGTGCCGTATTTGTCTTTCTCCGCCTGTCTTATTTCACTTAGCATAGTACCCTCCAGGGCAAAAATATGGTAGAATATTTTTAGTACAGATACAAGCCTCACCTTTTCTGGATACCTATATTCACTGAAAAAGACGTTCTTTTCTTGAAGCCAGTTGGGAAAAAAGACTAAAAGTGTATTTCTGAATTACATCAACAAACGACAATTACTGAATCGCAAAACTTAGGCTGGATACGGGTAGCCAGCAAATTGGGCAAAACTGTAATCAGACAAAGACCAGGCAGCAAGGGATCTCCAGATTGTTCAGAGGGCAGAAATCATCATTTCTGAATTACTGTAAACAGAGAACTTAAGTAGAAAATGGAAATAGATTCTGAGGCTCCAAGGACATTTCAGACACCAGGTTGGGAGTGCAGTTGAGGACTCTGATGTTACCTGAACCTGGTCTGGAGCTCAGACACCGTCTCTCTCTCTCCCTCGTAGGCCTGCCTTCTTTCTTCTAACTGCTGACCTGCATTCCTGGCTTCGCCGGGCCTCATGGAAGGTGGAAGATGCCCACCCTGGGACATGAGCCCAGAGTCACAGCCCTGCCCCCAGGAGAGAGGCAGGGTCATGTTCTCAGCTGCAGTTCCAAATTCCCCGAAAAGCCTCTCTGATTGGCCGCCCGCCCTCTGTCTCTGCACCCAACCCTCTGCCCTCTGAATGATCTGGAGGTGCCCCTCCTGCCGGCTTATTTTGCTTGTCTGCTTATAGTTTTGCTCAATTTGCTGGCCAGCTAAAACCCATCCTAAGTTTTGTGAGGCTGAATTTTTAGGATCATCTTTAGAAGATGAGGATGAAATGGAAGGGAGAACAGGGATTCATATCCCTAATTTATCCCAGCAGCTGATGGCACAGTCAGTGCCTAATGGGCTGTTCAGGTGGGTTCTTAAGTCAGATAAGAATGAGCAGATTCAACATGCTCCCTTGGTGTCCCAGTGACACTTCAGTATTTGTTGGAGTTTGAATTGTAAACAGAACTGTCCTAAAGCAGTCATTTAGTCAGAACTCCTCCAACAATGACCTTTGAAAAAATGCAGTCACTGATCTCATCCCTTTTTCTGTTTTTTTTTTTTTTTTTTGCAAATTCATAGCATTAATTTTTCTTTTTTTCTTTTTGGTACTGTCTGTACTTTATTCATTGTTCTGAATTCAGTAATTAATTCATATAAGCCAAGAAAGTGGGCTGGTTGATATTTTGTACCTAGCACAGTACAATATATATATATTTTAGTTGACTATAGTTGGCTTATAATCTTGTGCTCATTTCCGGTATGCAGCTTCAGACTCTTTTCTTTGTAGGCTGTTAAGAGATATTGAATACAGTTCCCTGTGCGGTAGAGTAAATCCTTTTTAATCTATTTTACATATAGCTATGTGTTATCTATTAACCTCATATCCCTAATTTATCCTTCCCTGTCCCCTTTCCTTTGATAACTGTAAGTTTGTTTTCTATGTCTGTGAGTCTGTTTCTGCTTTGTAAATAAGTGATTTGTATTATTTTTTAGATTCCATATATGAGTGATATATTTGTCTTTGTCTGACTTACTTCATTTAGTATGATAAATCTGCTGCTAAGTCGCTTCAGTCGTGTTCAACTCTGTGTGACCCCATAGACGGCAGCCTAACAGGCTCCCCCATCCCTGGGATTCTCTAGGCAAGAATACTGGAGTGGGTTTCCATTTCCTTCTCCAATGCATGAAAGTGAAAAGTCAAAGTGAAGTTGCTCAGTCATATCTGGCTCTTAGCGACCCCGTGGACTGCAGCCCAGCAGGCTCCTCCATCCATGGGATTTTCCAGGCAAGAGGACCGGAGTGGGGTGCCATTGCCTTCTCATGATAAATCTAGGTCCATCCACATTGCTGCAAATGGCAATATTTCATTCTTTTTATGGCTGAACTCGATTGTGTATCTGTGGCGCATCTTCATTCATCTGTTGGTGAACATTTAGATAGCTTCCATGTCTTGGCTATTGTTAAGTGGTGCTGCTATGAACATTGGAGTGCATGTATCTTTTTGAATTAGAGTTTTAATCTTTTCCAGGCATCTATCCCGGAGCAGGACTGCTGGATCATATGATAACTGTTTTTAGTCTTTTAAGGAACCTCCAGACTGTTCTCTGTAGTGTCTGTACCAATTTACATTCCCACCAACAGTAAAGGAAGGTTACCTTTTTTCAACATCCTCTCCAGCATTTACTATTTGTAGACTTCTAAACAATGGTCATTTGACCCGTGTCAGGTGGTACCTCATTGTAGTTTGCTTTGCATTTCTCTAGTAATTGGCGACGTGGAGCATCTTTTCATGTCCCTGTTGGCCATCTGTGTTTTTTTTTTGGAGAAATGTCTATTTGAGTCTTCTGCCCATTTTTTGATTGGTTTGTCTTTTTTGATATTGAGTTGTATCAACTGTCTGTATATTTTAGAAATTAAGCCATTATTGGTCACATCTTTTGCAAATATTTTCTCCCAGTATGTAGGTTGTCTTTTTGTTTATGATTTCCTTTGCTGTGCAAAAGCTTATAAGTTTGGTTAAGTCCCATTTGTTTATTTTTGCTTAATTTCCAGAACGATTAAATACTTAATCAGAATAGAATTTAGTCACCTTTGTATTTATAACTAATATGCCTTCTGCACTGCATCACAGATGAACTGTGTCTAAAGAATTTCATATAAGTCAGAGTTGTAGCACTTGATTAATATGTTCAGTGTACTAGTAAAGTTTGCTCTTGAGGTCTGTGATTTAAGGGTTACAGTAATCCTTTATTTCATCTATAAATTTGAATTTTGGTATAGTCTTGGTTGCAAAGATGTTTTCTCAGTTCCAGGTGACTCTTAGTTTTCTTTGTTATAATTTGTGGCTTGGAAAGAATAAAAGTTCAAGTTGCTTTCAGACTTTATTGCCTAGCCTTTCTTGAAGGAAATCCCATCTTCAGGAGGAAATCTTGCTACATCTAAACCAACCTGTGTACTTTGGCAGTACAGACAAGGAAAGCGCAGTTCTTACTGCTCCTTATGTAAGATTTATTTTGTAGTGGATAACCTGGGTATTCAGAGTTTTCACATTTAATTTATAGCTGTCTGCAAATTATTACCAAGCTGAAATCCATGATTCATCTGTGGAGTCTGAGTAGTTTGATGTAACAGTGATTTGACATTTTCTGGAAAGAGTCTACTTTTGATATGTTACTTTTAGAGAGCTCTTTTTCTAATGTCTTCAAAAGAAAATAGTTTACTACCATCGGAAAAAATATGAAGACTTCGCTGGTCTATTTTTTGCGGTCAAAGCATGTTGACCAAACCTGCTGTGTGTTTTGACCATCTTCCATGACCTGTTCTTTCACATCCATCCTCTTCCCACACTCCTTTCCTTTTCCAAGCCTTTGGGCTAGTAAGACCCTTGGAAACATCAGGTCCCAGAGGGCTGGACCCCATTCCGAGGGTCATCAGGGTCTGTGTTTCTGTCACCATCCAAGGCAGACTCTCCCACCTGCTGGTTTCCATGACACTTGGCTGCCTTCCTACCGATCATGCTGGGCCTCCTGGGGTTCTGTTTGTTGAAACGTTAACATGTAATTGAAGTTTCTTAGCCAAACTGGGTAGAGAAAGTGAAATGGATACTGGTAAAGCAATTCTGGACACTCTGTCGTGAACCATTGAGAGCCAGCGAAGGTTTCCCAGCCTAGTTGGCAAATAACTTAGAAGGAACATTTGTGAAAATGAAGAAAGGATCGCTGGCTATGACGTGGCCATTATTATTACAGAATCATGAACGGCACTCTCTTGAAACCTCAGGATGCTAGGGGTTTCCTTTAGCGCATTGCAGCGGCTCTGCCAGTCCTGTGTTTTCTGTCTGTCCTAGAAATCCTCGACGCATATGATTTTTATTATTTTTGCTCGCCAAGAAACACATGCTTTGGTAGAAGGTCAGCGCTGGGGAGTGGTCCTTCCACCCTTTTATCCACGCTTCAGAGCTCCCCTTCCTGGGAAATCAAGTTTCCGTAATACAGCCCAGGGTGAACAGGAATTCCCTGGCTGGTGGCTTTTTCTTTCCAGGCCTGGGAGGGATCCTGGCCGAAACCCATAGAAGGCAGCAGGGAGAAGCTGTGGAGAGGACAGGGCCAGCATTCTTGGGGCTATCCAGACGCCATTCCTCGAGCAGGCAGTGTGTGGGGCCCTTGTGGGGGGTTGCTGTTCAGAACCGTTGAACGTTAATGTGGCAGAAACCCAGCTGGAGGAGTAAGAACCCAGGACTTAGATGTTTGTCAGATTTCAGGAGCATAGGCTTAGGTCAGTCATAAAAATAAATGAGCTCTAGCAAGTGATAACAGTAGCTTTTATAAGCATTATTATAGTATAAAATTCATACAGAAGCATACCCAGATCACAAGGTAGACAAGTCGAGCGTCCTTCACCCACACCAAACAATAGACATTCAAACCCACCCCCAGGTCTCTGGATCATTGCTTCTCCCCTGGGTAGCCTCTATCCTGATTTGTAACACCATCAATTAGTATGGCAAGGGGCTTTGTAATCGGTGGCATCCTTTACAGTCATCCTTTGTTATCCACAGGGGATTGGTTTCAGGATCCCCTCCTCCAGATACTAAAATCCATGGATGGTCACGTCCCTTATATAAAGTGGCGGAAAACAGTCAGCTCCCCATATCCAGTGTGGGTTGAACTGGCAGAAGAGAGACCCGTGAATTCGGAGGGCCGACAGCGCGTGTCCGTTTGTGTGAATTCTTTCACTGGGCCTTATGTTTGGGAGATTCGTGCCTGCTGTCCCTCTGGGCTCAGTGTGTTCATTCTGGTTACTGGAATGAACACCGCAGTTTATTTAAGCATTCTGTTGATGATGGCTTGTTTCTAACTTGGGCCTATTGCAATCTCTTTTGCTGAATGTATACACCGATTTCTGATGCATGTTTATGAAAATGTTGGGTCTCTGCCTGTGTTCCGCTTAGAAACTAACAGTTTCCCAAAGGAGTGGTATCTGCTTCATTTCCCAGGAGTTCTGTCCGCTCCACATCCTCACCAACGTTTAATATTGTCTGTCTTTCTCACAGTAATACACTTTTCAAAATGTCTTTAATTGTGGTAAAGTATATGTAACACAAAATTGACCCCTTTGAATTTTAGTGTGTTTACATTGTTGTAAAGCCAAACCCTAGAACTTTTTCCATCCTGCAGAGCTAAAGTATGTTTGTGAGCATCCAAAGCCCTTAATATCAGGTGAAGAGCCTTGGAGGGGTTCATCGTACTAGAATTTAGTGACCTCTTTGGGGTGGTGACCGAAATGACTGTGATGAATCACAGTACTTTATTCTTTCAGCTGGGAAACATCGAAGGGATTTATTCTCTCCATAAACATAATTCATTTGATAGTCTCCTCTTTCCCCTCGGGGCCAAAAATTGGATCCAATTTATGGGAAATCCCAAACTGTAGGCCTCCTCCTCCTTCAGTCCTTTTATTACTAATCCTACTAATCTTTAGATCTTTTTTTTTTTTTTCCAGAGGTCTCTTTACTGTCATATGTTTTCAATTCTGTCCCTTCTTAGACTTTACTAAGCTTTAGTGGAAATTTTTTTCCCCTCCTCACAAAGTGGCAAGCTTCATGTCCTTTTACGTAGTAATGGTAACATTTTTTATTTAGTGGTGGTGGGGGATGATGTGTGGAAGAGAGTGTGAAAAGATCTTGAGTTCTGGATGCTGGCGGTATGAATCGGCACAGTAGGAAACCAGCTGTCTCCTACGGGATAAATATTTACTCCAGATAGAGAGTTCCAGGCCATTTATAAGTTTGGTTGTGCAAATCGTTTGTGGGCATGTGTGCACATTCCCACACACGTGTGCAGGTCACCGTTAATTGACAGGTCGGCTTCATGCCTTCTGAGTTTCTTGTACCATGTTGCTTCAAGTGACTTTCTGTTTGCCTGTTACATCTCAGTGTCTTTGCATCTGATGGTACCTGAGCTTATCTAAATAGAGAATATCCTGCCCCATGTGATGTCTTATAGTTGTAACCTTCTTCCCGAAGTCCCCATCTTCCCTCTCATCTCATATATCTTTAAACCCCGTTGGAGGTGACAGCTCATGGCTTTCCAAGACAAACTGTTATGCAGTTGAATGCTTTTACTTTGGAATACTCATTCTCTTTAAGCTTAAAGTCTGCTTTTCTATAATATTTTTTCCTTTCCCTCATTCTTTGAGCCGCAGCCCTGTCCAGTTTCTCTGGCTGAACCGGCAGAGTGCCTCTCTGTTATCAGCCTTGGGGTCAGCTGCTCTTGAGTTTGGACTCAACTGCATCCACGGTATTTATCATTGGAATGGTCCAGGGTTTGCTTTCCTGGTGCTGTTCTTAGGAAGTGGAGAGCAACATGTTCTTAAAGTTGCTAATGTTAAATTTTCTTGGCCAGCTCCTGTTTCTGCTGCCTGCTAAATCTTGGTGTCCCTTACCTCTCTTCATGAATCTTTCCATACTCATGACACCTGTCTGCAGGAAACAGATGTATTTCAGATAATACGAGTAAAGTTTCCCTCCCAATTTTCTTCTTTCAAATGTAAAATTTGTTTTGGATGTAGCCCCAAAGGGTCTTAGTTTGGGCTGCTGTAACAGATATCATAAACTGAGTGGCTTATAAACAAAAGAAATTGAGATCTCTCTGTTCTAGAGACCCAAAATCAACGTGCTGGCAGATTTAGTGTCTGGTGAGAACCCAGTCTTGGCTCGTAGATGGTTTCCTTCTTCTCCCTCTGTCCTCACACAGAGGAAGGGACAAGAGAACATTAAATTTAGGATTAGGGTTAGTGGACCTTCCTTAAAAGGGCACTAATCCCATTCATGAAGGCTCCACCTCCCTGTACCATCACAGTGGGTGTTAGGTTTTAGTGTATGGCTTTTGAGCGGGCTTCCACCGTGGCTTAGACAGTAAAGAATCTGCCTGCAATGCGGGAGACCCGGGTTAGATCCCTGGGTCGGGAAGATTCCCTGGGGAAGGAAATGGCAACCCATTTCAGTATTCTTGCCTGGGAAATGCTATGGACAGAGGAGCCTGCTGGGCTACGTCCATGGAGTCACAGAGTCAGACACAACTGAGCAACTCACACCTTCACTTTTCACTTACGGATTTTGGGAGGACACATACATATGATTTTTTGCACCAGGCACGTTGAGTTTATGCATTTGATGTTGTGCTGGAAGAAATTATTTCCTATATTTCAACAGCTGTCTTCCCTTGAATACTGGAGCAGTACTTCTAGAAATAGATATATATATATTCACAATATTATTAGATCCATCTTTATACTCGGCTTATTATCAATCTGATTAATAAAACCATTGATCTTTGCTCCTCTCACTCTCTCTCTTATGTACTGTTCTTAGTGGTGTTTGGGTAACCATACGCTGTTCCTAAATGTGAAAACTCCTGCTTGCCTCACTGGCTTGCGGATTAAATTCAGGTTAGACTGGTCATCTTGGAGTAAACAGTCTTATCGGTGCTCTACCAGCTTCTTGATTCGTGAACTGTTGCAGACTTCTAGGTGGAGGGTTACAAGCTGAGATTCAGGGCAAATGCTAGGCTTACCTGTCTTGCTATTGTACGTGGAAAGGCAAAATCAGGTTCCCTAAATTCAAAATTACACGTGTCAAATGGCATTTGACAAATCGGAGAGGTACCTTCTCGAACACATGCTCAGAAGAGCCTTCAAGGATATATATCTTACTGTTTGTAGCATTTTCAGTTTGGTCTTACTAGAGCCATCTGACAAGAAGAAAGCGTAGCTGGAGAGTTGGCATAACGTAGTGCGTTATGCCAGCGCACTCACACGTAATGTTTTAACGTAGCGTGTCGGTTAGAGTTGATGTCTTGCGTGTTTAAAAAAAGTAAAAGCTGGAATCACTGAGTCTGAAAGCTCTGCTTTGTTCCTAATACCCTGAAAGAGCCACCGGGCGTTTCAGTTGAGAAAACAAAGCTTGTTTTATCGCTGCTCTTCATAGGTTTGTCTGACAGGCTTGGAGGCACATTGGGCTTGAGGCGGAGCCGTTAATGATATAATAAATGCCTTGGAAATTTCTCCATCGGGCAATCCATCAGTAGATGTCTGCTTTGAAAAATGAATGAAAATCAAACATGAAGACACAAATGGCTCCCTCTTCTTGGTAATGAATAAACACGCCGAAGAACATGCAAGTGCCGGTGTGTTGCCTGCCTTTAGCCTTTTATTTCTGCTTTCTCCTTGCGTTCCGTGCAATTAATAAACCAGTCTGGCCTATCGTATCCTTAAGGAAGGAAAGGTTCATTTTCACAGGCCCCAACTTGGAGATTTAGTCTTCCTTGCTTTCTTTTGTGTTTTCAAACTGTGGTTAAAAACATATAAGATGGTCCAGTTTACCCATTTTTAAGTATATAATCTGGTGTGTGTGTGAGCGTGTGAGCTTGTGTACTTAGTCATGTCCGACTCTTTGCCACCCATGGGCTGTAGCCCACCAGGCTCCCCTGTCCATGGGATTCTCATTACGTGATCAAGGATACCGGAGTGGGTAGCCTTTCCTTCTCCAGGGGATCTTCCAGACCCAGGGATCGAACCCGCATCTTCTGCATTGCATGCAGATTGTCACCTAAGAAGCATTAAGTATATTCACAATGCTGTAAAATTCCTTGTCAGAACTTTCTCCACTTGCAAATCTGAATCTTTATCCCCCTATCCTCTGATAACCACTGTTCTGCTTTCTGTTTCTATGGATTTGTTCTCTGCTTTCTTTCCTAAATATTCATTTCTGAATCTTCTCTCTTGCTTCTGTGCAATTTGGGCTAATCATGCCTTTAAGGAAAAGAGAACCATCCATAATTTTCACAGAGGCTTCGTAAAATAGAACCAGCATATACCCACGAGTGTAGGGAGCTCTAATTAGCATTTCTTTTGGCATCACTGTTTAAAATATGTTAAAGTCATCTTGCATAGTGAACTAGGAAATTAGGCGGCGAAAGACTGTTCCAGCCTTTAAAAACTAGACTTTTTTTCCTGTCTTTCTCAGCGAGAATGAGTCTAACTATTCAGTTTCTAGGCAAACCTGTGAACTCTATTTCTTATCAGTGTGTATTTAATTTTCAACAGATGACAGACTCTCTGAAACGTGCTTATTGACCTCCAGTATCCTAGTTTAATTTGGCTTTAGCACTAATGTAATAATTTGCAAATTTGGACACAATGCGTTTAACGAGTCCACAGCATTGATAGAATGCTGTCATCCTGAATAACCTCAAATTAAGGGGAACTCAGAGTTTTCAGTTTGCACATCCCTTCTTGTCTGTTCCCATTGCAGGTGAATGTTTCAAATGTTATTAAACTGTAGGGAACAGTTCTTGTTGTTTTTGTTTTTCAGAAATGTCTGTATATGTTTCCAATATGGCCTTTCTCTCAATGATTACGTTGGGAAGACCATAGGCTGCTCACAATACTAAATTAGAATTGGGCAGGACTCCGTGTAAAAGAAGTAATCTATACCTGTGCTTTTAGTTATAGACCTTACATCTATTTGCCTTTTATTTTCCCACCACTCACTCTGAACAGCTGTGACGGTACAGAAAAATGAAGGATCACTAAAATGAGGATTGCTGGATGTTCTTTGGGGTTGGCCAAAAAGTTTGTTCAGGTTTTTCCATAAGATGTGACAGAAAAACCCAAATAAACTTTTTAGCCAACCCCATACTTCCAAATAAGGTATTATCATAGGGGGCTTGCATCAAGCCAAAATCTTGGGAGCCAGTGTGAATTAACAAAGAATGCACTAAANTCAGAATTTTCCACAGTTTATTGTGATCCACACAGTCAAAGGCTTTGGCATAGTCAATAAAGCAGATATTCATGTTATTAGTTACTCTTTAAAAACCCCTATTTTAGTGACTGCATAACATTGCATCAAAAATAATTCCATCTATTGACATTTATTTTTGGATGCATTCAGAAGAGCTGGTTAATCTCCCAATACATTCTGTAAATTGTATATAAAAAGGGGTTCAGAATTTGCCAGACTTATCTCCATGTAAAACAGATGAGAAAATGAAGCAGAGAGAACAAGTCACAGAATGACCTGCTGCACAACAAGGACGAGAATTCTGGGCCCCTTATTCTCAGACGAATATGTTCTTTGTACTGTTCTACGGCTGTCTCTCCATGTGCCCCCTGTTTAATGATCTGACCCTTGGCTGGCAGCGCCACGCTGTATTTAATCACTTGTTCTGACTATTGACTTGGCTTTCCACCCAAGCAAAAGCTGGACCTTCTCAGGGTGTGCAGCTCAAAGGCAAGGCTTGCCGCTCTGGGAGCAGAACATATAAACAAGTAACCCTCACCCTCTGCACCCAGCCGGCCACAGCAGGAATGCCTCATGGGAGAGACTGATTCCAAGAAAACTTTATTACCAGACACATGGAGGATGGATGGATTTAATGCCAGATCATTTTGAGCTATAAGAAAGATGATAACAGCTTAACTTCAGACATGATATGTAAACATATGGCTCTGCAAATTGCTGTCAGCTTACGTGTTCAATATAATGAATCCCAACATGCACACGTATTACACAGATTCAAAACCAGCAGTCGGTATGTACTTACAGTCTACTTGACAGAAGCAAAGGAAGACCTGGTCTGGAAATGGTTGAAGGGGGCTCTTGGGGAGGGATAAATATACAATCCTAGTCAAATGTTTGTAATTGATTTGCAGGGGGAAAGAGGCAGGAAGTAAGGCCAAAAGAGAAGGGCAATCAGTATTATCCCAGGCAGAGGTGAGAATGATGTTCCCAGGGCTTCCCCAGTAGTCTAGTGGCTAAGAATCCACCTTCCAATGCAGGGGGCCTGGGTTTGATCCCCAGTCAGGAAACTAGATCCCACATACCACAACAAAGAGTTTGCACACCAGTCAGGAAACTAGATCCCACATACCACAACAAAGAGTTTGCACACCACAATTAAAAACCCCACACACCACAGTGAAGAATTAGAGCGCCAAAGGATGGATGCTTCCAAACCGTGGTGCTGGAGAAGACTCCCGAGAGTCCCTTGGACTGCAAGGAGATCCAACCAGTCCATCCTAAAGGAATTCAACACTGAATATTCATTGGAAGGACTGATGCTGAAGCTGAAACTCCAATACTTTGGCCACCTGATGTGAAGAGCCGACGACTCACTGGAAAAGACCCTGATGCTGGGATTGATGGCAGGAGGAAAGGGGACAACAGAGGATGAGATGGTTGGATGGCATCACCAACACAATGGACATGAGTCTGAGGAAGCTCCAGGACGTGGTGATGGACAGGGAGGCCTGGTATGCTGCAGTCCATGGGGTCGCAAAGACTCGGACACAACTGAGCGACTGAACTGAACTGAACTGAAGCCACAACAAAGAGGCCATGTGCAACTAAGATCCGGTGCAGTGAAATAAATAAATGTTTAAATATTTTTTTAAGACATAAATCAACTCTTATATAAAGTCATAGAAAATCTTGATGAAAAAAAATAGTCACATCTCAACAGAAAAGCTGTTTATTTTTCAATTTATATTTTGTTCTATAAAAAGTTAAATGCATCATGTACAATCTGAGGAGCTGAATCCAGTCACTGCATCTCCCCAAACACATCATTCGCCTTGGTGATCTTGTATGTGCTCATTCAGAGTCTCTTTGAAATGCAGCTTGAAGGATAAGTGACTTTTCTTTGCCTGTTTCATTAAAAACCTTCCCCCTCTAGGAATTCAAAAGTGAATCCAAAGATGCAGGTCTGTGAGATACTTTACTTAATTATTGATGGGTGCAATTGAGGCCAGGGTCTAACAAGTTAGCTCAGCTCTGCTGAGGGAGGAAATAGCTCACTGAAGAGAAAGCAGAACCTTCCCTACAAATCTTACGTGGCTTGGCCTTTCAGCATCCCTGGGATGACCTCAACTGCAGTGAAAAATATTGTATTTAGAGAGGCTATGGCTCAGCCAGTAAAGAATCCACCTGCCAAGGCAGGAGACACAGGAGAGGAGGGTTCAGTCCCTGGGTCGGGAAGATTCCCTAGAAGAGGAGACGGCAACCCACTCCAGTACTCTTGCCTGAAAAATCCTGTGGACAGAGGAGCCCGCCAGGCTATAAGCCAGAGGGTTGGAAAGAGTTACACTCAACTGCTCATGAGCAGGAACCTGTCAGAAAAGGGTTAGGGCAGTGCTGCCACCGTTGAGAGGCTGGGGACTGAGACATGTGCCAGGCTGGCATTGGCCAGGATCAAACGGTGGAGATAAAGATGATGACAGTTTCAGTTTAGGAAGAAGAGATTTAATAATCATGTAATCACATGAATGAGAGTTTGGCATGTAAGTAAGAGAAACGTCATATTGAAAGAAACAGTCTGTGAACATGGAATCTGATCCAGAACAGAAGTGGAGGGTACAGTGGTGTCAGGAAAGCTTTCCTCAAGGAAGTGATGCTTGAGCTGAGCTGCTTGAGCGATGCTGAAGGGTCAGGAGGGGAAGAGTGTTCTGATGCGTGTTGTACAGTGTGTGCTTGCTGCATAGTTTACACCTGAGGGTTTGGGCCTCTTAATCCCCTATCCCTGTCTTGCTCTCCTCCCTTCCGTCTCCCCACTGGTAACCACTAATTTGTTCTCTATGCNGACCAGTTCAGAAGAAAACTCAAATTCCAGGTACTCTAGGAGTACTGCATCAGGAATTGCCAGGATGTTTGTCTGGTCTCTGAATAGCTTTAAAAGAATGCAAGCCCTCCTTTTCTTTCACTTTTTTGTTGTCCTTCAGTCGCTAAGTTGTGTCCGACTCTGCCACCCCTTGGACGGCAGCACACCACACGTCCTTCCCTGTCTTCCGCTCTCTCTCAGAGTTTGCTCAAACTCATGTCCACTGCGTCGGTGGTGCTACCTAACCATCTCATCCTCTGCTGCCCTTCTCGTTCGGCCTTCAGTCTTTTCCAGCATCAGGGTCTTTTCTGGTGAGTCGGCTCTTCGCATCTTGTGGCCACAGTACTGGAGCTTCACCTTCAGCATCAATCCTTCCAATGAATATTCAGGGTTGAATTCCTTTAGGATTGATGGGTTTGATCTCCTTGTTGTTCAAGGGACTCTTGAGAGTCTTCTCCAGCATCACGATTGGAAAGCAGCAGTTCTTAGGTGCTCAGCCTTCTTTTTGGCTTTGACTAGATGGACCTTTGTCGGCAAAGAGATGGCTTTGCTTTTTAATTTGCTGCCTAGGTTTATCGTGGCTTCACTTGTACTCACTTATTTAGTGTATTCAGAAAGGCCCCTGGCCGATTGCTGTTTGTGATGTGACAGTTTCACTGTGCGGCGCACAGCGTTTCTTCCTGTAGCTGTTTCTGTGCCTGCGCGACTACTGTGTGACCATTTGTCGTGTATCCTGCCCACTTCGATGTACTTCCTGGTCAATAGAATGCGATCTCTCGTTTTCTTGTTTTCCTTCTAATATTTCCCCTAACGTTGGCCTTTCCTGAATGGTTTCCACGTATGTTTTTTGGAAGATGTCAACTCTCGGAGCAACAATTTCTTGAAATGAAAATATATTCTCAAACTGACTTTAGAATCCAGACCCCCATTTTAGAGCTGTTTTTGCTGAGGACTGTGCTATTACTGTCTCTTTGTCAAAACTGCGGTTCTAAAATGATCTCATTCATTCATCCATTCAGCAAATCTTGACAAGCACCTTCTGTGTTTCATGCTGTTTTTAGTGAACAAAACAGATGAAGATGCATGTTCTGGCAGAACGTGTGTCCTTTCAGAGAGATTGCCGTGTATCGTATAAGGAACATGATGGGGAATTCCCTGGCAGTCCAGTGGTTAGGGCTCCGAGCTTCCACTGCAGGGGGCAGGGGTTCTATCTCTGGTCTGGGAACTAAGATCCCA
>SJYV01024079.1:113413-123607 GCA_006410875.1 Neotragus pygmaeus | reverse complement strand
CTGTGTGACCATTTGTCGTGTATCCTGCCCACTTCGATGTACTTCCTGGTCAATAGAATGCGATCTCTCGTTTTCTTGTTTTCCTTCTAATATTTCCCCTAACGTTGGCCTTTCCTGAATGGTTTCCACGTATGTTTTTTGGAAGATGTCAACTCTCGGAGCAACAATTTCTTGAAATGAAAATATATTCTCAAACTGACTTTAGAATCCAGACCCCCATTTTAGAGCTGTTTTTGCTGAGGACTGTGCTATTACTGTCTCTTTGTCAAAACTGCGGTTCTAAAATGATCTCATTCATTCATCCATTCAGCAAATCTTGACAAGCACCTTCTGTGTTTCATGCTGTTTTTAGTGAACAAAACAGATGAAGATGCATGTTCTGGCAGAACGTGTGTCCTTTCAGAGAGATTGCCGTGTATCGTATAAGGAACATGATGGGGAATTCCCTGGCAGTCCAGTGGTTAGGGCTCCGAGCTTCCACTGCAGGGGGCAGGGGTTCTATCTCTGGTCTGGGAACTAAGATCCCACATGCTGAGGAGCCGCCAAAAGATAAATACAAGAGATATTATGAAGAGATATATTGTTTTGGGTGCTAGAGAATGATAACTGAAAGTGAAACATGGAGGAAATAGGCCAGAATAAGAGGTTGGAGGTGTGGGGGTAAATTGCAGCTTTAGGTGCTCAGGGTCTGCCCTATTGAGGAGCCGACGTTTGTGCAGATTCCCAAGAGGTAACAGAATTATCGATGCAGATTTCTGGGGAGAGAGCCTGTCAGGCAGAGGGAGCAGCCAGTGCAAAGGCCCCTGGTGTGCTCAGAGTGGCTGGAGGCCAGCGGACAAGGGGGAAAGCAGCTGGATTGGACCTCCCAGGTGGCCCTAGGGGTAAAGAACCCGCCTGCCGATGCATGTAGATGAAAGAGACACTGGTTTGAGTCCTGGGTCGGGAAGATCCCCTGGAGAAGGCCATGGCAACCCACTCCAGGATTGTTGCCTAGAGAATCCCATGGACAGAGGAACCTGGCAGGCTACAGTCCGGATGGTCACAAAGAGTCAGAGACGACTGAAGTGATAGCACGCATGCACGTGGGTGCTGGGGCGGCCTGGTGACTTGGGATGGTGTGCTGGGGCGGCGTGGGGCCGCGGGTGGACCTGCCCCGGTGCTGGGGCCGCGGGGGGCGCGGGGTGGACCTGCCCCCTGGGACCTTGTTTTGCATTGTCAGGACTCTGGCTTTACCCTGAGTTCTGAGCAGAGGAGGGACAACATCTAACGTAGTCGATTACTTGTTTCTAATAGGACGGACTTGAGAAGCTGTTTAGGAATTACTTATGTATTTAGTGAGTCAGATAGTAACCAGAAGCGACAGCAGTCAGAAGCAATGGGGAAATGGAATTGTCATGAAAAAGAATTTCAGCAAGGTATTCAAACTGGCGAATTTGAGGAGAATGCCATAAAAGGGTAAGCTGAATGCTTTCCAGGTTTGTGAGTGCCACACATGCGTGTGAGGTGTGTGCTCATTAGAATCCTGTGGTAAGGGAGAGGGCAGGTTCCATCTCCAAACTCTTCATTTTTGTGTGACTTTCTGGGGAGGCCTGGGAATAGAGAATGTGAACGGCTTGATGTCTCCAGGTGAACCTGATCCTCAGGGTCCCTTTGGAATCATTGCTATACTGGAATTAGTTCCTTAATTACATCTAGGCTGGTGATCAGCATTCCTTTCTACTGAAGTTTGTAGGAACGTAAAGAATCTGTGTGTGAAAATCTTGTGTGTCAGCACTGTGGTACACTCAAGGAGCTTGTTGCCTGATACCTAAAGAGAAAATGCATCTTATTCAAACTTTCAGTCCTTCTAATAGACATTAGTATTTTGAGATGTGCTTTCTATAATTTTGTATATGTATTGTAAGTTTCTTTTGCTGAAGTCTAGGGCCTGTGTGCTCCTATTTTGTCTTATTCTGGCAGCTTGCTGGCAAGAAAGGATTGTTAACAACGGTGAACGCATACAGTTTTGGGATTGGTTTTTTTTTTTTTTTTTTTTTTGCTTTTTAGTATTTTCCTAGTTTATACATCAATCCTCTAATATCAATGGATATGGATTCTCCAACCCCTCATCAGAAGATAGCTGGAGAGTTTCCCTGGCGGTCCAGTGATAAAGAATCCACCAGACAGTGCAAGGGACGTGTGTTCAGTCCTTGGTCTGGGAAGATCCCACACGCTGTGGGGCAACTAAGCCTGTGCCCTGGAGCCCAGGCTTTGCAACAAGAGAAGCCACTACAATGAGAAGCCCGCCGTGCGTTGCAACTAGACAGTAGTCCCTGGCTTGCCACGACTAGAGAAAGCTCACCCGC
This sequence comes from Neotragus pygmaeus, assembly GCA_006410875.1. Lineage (NCBI taxonomy): Eukaryota > Metazoa > Chordata > Mammalia > Artiodactyla > Bovidae > Neotragus > Neotragus pygmaeus. The sequence continues at coordinate 121,262 of SJYV01024079.1, read as the reverse complement.
AGCAACGAAGACCCNTCTGGGAAGATCCCACACGCTGTGGGGCAACTAAGCCTGTGCCCTGGAGCCCAGGCTTTGCAACAAGAGAAGCCACTACAATGAGAAGCCCGCCGTGCGTTGCAACTAGACAGTAGTCCCTGGCTTGCCACGACTAGAGAAAGCTCACCCGCAGCAACGAAGACCCAGGCAACAATATATATATTGAAAAAATCAGATAACTGGAATATAAGGGCAAATAAGAATTTTGTTTTGTAGTGGTGAATGTGTCGTGAGGCATAAACATGCTCTAGAGGGAGTTTGCATAGCTCCCAAAAGTTGGAAATAACTTGGGAAAGGTTTCCACTAAAACTGAAGCTTAATGGTTGACTGTGACTTACTGAGTCTCTGCTGAACACTGGCCCTGGTGCTTGGCACTTGACGTGTGTTTCCTTCGTTTAGTTCCCCCAGCCACCACGTGCCGGGACATCATTCCTCCGTTGCTCAAAAGGGGAGATCAGTGCCCAGCCTGGGCCTTGCGGCCAGGCATCGTAGTTGTAACCTGACCGACACCACAGCCTGTGTTTCCCCACTGCTCGGCGACATCATCTCACACGTTTTAATACATGATAGTCATAGTTTTCATCCATTGGAAATGTCGCAAATGTTAGATTCCCCTCTGCCTTTGTGGTGCAAATGCTTTCTATGGTCCTTGCCTTTTTCTTAACCCCTCACCCCTAAACTTATCAGTTCCTTCCATAGATTGTCAGAGCTAAAAAAGTTAAATTTTCCCCACTTATTCTTATCATGATGAAACGCACCAAAAATGAACATATAAGATTTGCCATCTTTTATAGCATTTTTAAGCATCCAGTTCAGTGGCAGTAAGTCCACTCACATTGTCATGCACCTATCGCCACCATCCTGCCCCACATCCTCCCTCCTTTTGCCCGGACTGAGCTCTGTACCCGTTAATTAAGGTCCCCACTGCCTCCCTGCCCCTGGGGACCTCCGTTCTACTTTTGGCCTCTGAGATATGTATCTTGTATTTTTGTTACCGACTTGCCTTGTTTCTTTTCCCTAAGTCTAGCGCCTCTGTGCTTCCCATTCATCTGAACTTTCCAGTGTTTCAAAGAAATCCTAGCTCTTCGCCTGAAACTCTGACCTCCTTGCAAAATACATAAACCTGGAGCTAGGGCCCACCCTACCCCTGTCACTTCCACAGTTAACAGACTCTCAAGCCTAAGAAGAACATCAAAAAGGTGGGGAAATGGTAGTAGCAGCTGGTGGAGAATGAAAGCACTGAGCCCTAACCACTGGACCACCCGGAAATTTCCCAGAACTGAGGATTCTTAGAGGATGCAGAAAGCGATGTGTTTGCCCTTTGGTTTACATATCTTTAAAATTTGAAAGCCTCTGCGGAAGAGATCATTGTAAAATCCCTCTTCAAGATTGAGAAAATGGTTAGTTTTCATTTTCTAGAACTAAGTGGGGTTAGTTCTCCCCACTAACTGAAAAACATTAAAAATGTTTTCTGCTGAAAGTGTCTGTAAACCTACAAAATAATTTTTCTTTCACTTGACATTCTTAGAGGTTCTCCAAGAGATTGGTTTTGTTGTGTTTCAGAAACACGATTGAAGAACTGTCTGCACAAGAGGAAGCAAACGAGAACCAAGAACCACAGGGGTCGTTCGGAGACTTGGGTTTACAAAGTCTTCACCTTTCTGTTAAAATATTAGGCCAAATTCAATCAAATATCTGCTTTTCTTCTTCCTTTGGGGTACTAATTTTGGAGGCCGCTGCCACTGCTAAGTCGCTTCAGTCGTGTCCGACTCTGTGCGACCCCAGAGACGGCAGCCCACCAGGCTCCCCCGTCCCTGGGATTCTCCAGGCAAGAACACTGGAGTGGCGTGCCATTTCCTTCTCCAATGCATGAAAGTGAAAAGTGAAAGCGAAATTTTGGAGGCAAAGGTATGATATTAGGTGTATTTTCAGAGAGTTTAGGCACAAGGGGCTGAACGCACTTTTGAGGTTTAATTAGACCATCGAGTCCAGGGAGGCAAGCATCAGACTGCAGAGACATTGGAAATAGGCGAGCATACTTCTGCTGTTGGAAAGGGTCCAGTGCTTTTTCCTTAAAACCACCTGGTTTACACTTGCCTCCTTCATTACCTGTGGGATCCTTTGTCCAGGGTCTAGTGGGTATTTAAAGAAATAAAGTGTCAGTAAATCTCAAGCTTTTTCATTTTCATCTACTCTGAAAAGTGATTGAAAGACAGTGAATTGTTCAACATCAGGGTCAGACAAACCCTGCACTGTGAGTAGCCAATTTCTCCATCAATATTTTTCTTTTTTTTGTTCACAAATAACAGGTTTGCACGAAAGCAGTAGAAATCCTTCACCTATGTGCGCACGTACACACACACACACACACACACACACGCACACGATGTCTTGGGATGAAGGAAGGTGGGCAGTTTTAACGTAGCTGAATTGCAGCAAAGTTGCTGAAAGGACCCTTTCTCATTGCGGCCCAGAGCTGGGACTCTGAAACCCAATCTGAAGTATGTTTAATGAGCACTCTAAACGTGCGGGCTCAGTGCAGAGGGAACAGGAGCTCAGTGTGGGCCCGCCAGACGCCGTGCCCACCCTTGGAGCAGCGGTGCCAAGTAAGAATTAGGCGTTTGTGTGCCCAGTAGATGGGCCGGCCTCCACGTTTAGCTCCATTCTCCCAGAATGAAAGCCTTGTCCTGGCTACACAGACTCTGGTGTTACCGTTGTGGTTCCTGTTCTTGCTTTGCTTGGCATCTCACAGCAACGGAGATCACAGATCATGCTATTCGCAGTCAAGGCTGCCACTGGCTCTGCGGTTGGGCTTTGAGTCGTTTCCCTCCTTCTCCCCTCCCCCCTCNGTGCTGTCCAATGCACCATGGGGGTGGGGCCAGGAGGGGCGGGGCAAGGAGGGAGGAGGCAGCAGAATTTGAAGTGGCAGCGGGCCACCCACCATTGGCAAGGATTCTTTCCTGAGGAGCTTGGGTCCTTCTCAAAGGAGGAAGATTTTTCTCACAACTCTTATCAAAAAGTCATGTTTTCCCTTCTCTTTTACCCCAGTGACTATGTCCAGAAAGTATCCAGAAAAGGAGGGAAATAGGAAAGCCTGAAACAAAAAGCCTGAAAAGCCCTCTAGAGAAGGTACACTGCATTGCTGATTTTATTTTGTTGGTCCTCTGTTGTGAAGAGTTCTCATTTGAGCTATAAGAGTGCTGTGTCTTTAAACACGCGGACAGCGTTGCTTCAGGGGGAGCAGATTTGATTGGAGGGAAAGTTTGGATAACACCAGCATCACCCAGTTCCTAATTTTCCTCAAAAGACCCAGTGCTTCAGTGAGATTAAAATGTCATTTTGAACATTTTTCTACAACTAGGCATTTTTCTGGGGGAAAAATTTGTCTATAAAACTGGAGCTTTATGTTGACAACCCAATGCTACTTGCCATCTTTAAAATCAAACTTGAAAAGACTTCTAGGTCTGGATACAGTGCCTTCCTGTCTCTGAACCTGCAGACAGGGGAGCATATTCCTGGCAGATGAGAGAACTGAACAGGCACCTTACCCCTGGAGGACCCAGTAATGGATTCTAGCAAGAGAGGGTAAGTTAGGGAAGATATCTGTTAGGAGGTTCTGCTTTTACCTAAGGAGGTGTGGAAGGTCAGAGTCAGAGCCTACTCAGGATTAGACATCCGTAGCAGCCAGTAAGCAGTCTTGAGCCTTTTGTAGCTCTTTGTGGAGATGAAACATGTTCAGAATTCAGGGTTTTATTTTTTTCTGCCAGATTTTTAAAAAAGATCCTGAGAAGTACGTGCTGCCCCTGCCTTCGATTCATCCAAATGGACAGACTGGGAAGCTCCTGAAGGTCAAGTCTATATTAACAGGCCCCTCACTAAAGAGAGGGTAGGCCAGCTAAAAAGCATCCAAATTTGAAGCAGGATCCCACTTGCNACGTGCTGCCCCTGCCTTCGATTCATCCAAATGGACAGACTGGGAAGCTCCTGAAGGTCAAGTCTATATTAACAGGCCCCTCACTAAAGAGAGGGTAGGCCAGCTAAAAAGCATCCAAATTTGAAGCAGGATCCCACTTGCTATGTAAAAATTACTTGGTTAGGGTGTCTAGATTGTTCTGTGTCTTGGGTATACATGGAGAATGTATTTTTGTTTATTTGCTTTTTGGCCACACAGCACCTCCTGTGGGATCCTAGTTCCCTGACCAAGGATCGAACCTGGGCCCTCAGCAGTGAAAGCACAGGAAAATCCTAACCACTGGACCGCCAGGGAATTCCTTCACGCAGAATATGACCCCTAACCCCCACATTCACGTCTAGGATGAACGTTAAATTCACACAGGGAACTGTTGAACTTGTGTGTAAATTTGAGCTTGCTTTGTTTTATATTGTAAATTGTCTTACTGGGTGCTTTCTGACATTTTGCTATGAACTTCTAACTTGCTTCTAAATTGCTGAATGCCACACTTTCCTGACTATTCTAGTTTTCTCTGAAATGCACAGGAGATGTCTGTAGGTTTGGCAAGCCTCTCCTCACCCTCTTCTCTGCACTCTTATTCCAAAGGTATGTGTTCAGCATTTAAGAGCCTTTAATCATCTTCCCTCTTAGCTCCCTTAAGCAGACTTGTGCTCACACTTTTAATGAAGGTAAAACAGTTGTGGTTTTAATCAGCTCATTCAGAAGACCATATCTATCCTTAACCTTTGTCATAAATTCCCCCAAATTTCTTCCAAACTTTGATAATGTTATTTTTGTAAACGCATGCCAAGTCTGTGAACCAGGGCTTTTTAAAAAATCTAAACTTGTTTTTCAGATGTACCAGTATGAGAATTGTGGGTGCTGGAAGCAGCATCAGAAACAAGGGTTAGGACTTCCCTGGTGGTCCAGTGGTTAAAACTGTGCTACCACTGCAGGAGGCCTGGGTTCGATTCCTGGTCAGGGAACTAAGATCCCACATGCCACACAGTCCACCCCCAAAACAACAACAACAACAAAACACCAAAATGAACCAAAAATAAAATACCCGATGAGCAAGGAACCTTCATCAGTTTAGTATCAGTTCAGTCGCTCAGTCGTGTCCAACTCTTTGCGACCCCATGAACCGCAGCACACCAGGCTTCCCTGTCCATCACCAACTCCAGAGTTCACCCAAACTCATGTCCATTGAGTTGGTGATGCCATCCAGCCATCTCATCCTCTGTCGTCCCCTNAGTGAGATTATATAAAGATACAGACGTAGAGATAAAGATATTTCAGACATGAGAAAATTCCAGCTATTTCTACATTTGATTTCGATTGAATTAGTTGAGATCTGGTTACTAAATGGGCATTAAAAGCTGTGTTGGTAGAAATCTTGGAACCTGAGATCTCCTCCGACTTTACTAAGTGGTGATCAGCCGTTCCTTAAACTCTTTGACTGACTGTTCCCTCATCTGTGTAATTATGTTATTGAGGTATCTCTCAGAGGTCCTTTTAACAGTGAAACTGGCCATTATTCACTGGGTGGTGGGAAGTCTGTGAGGTACATCTTCATGGCTGAATACTCTTGGATAAGCCACACTGGGACTCACACTAACAGTGCTGCCCATAAATAGAGGTTTGCCTCGCATGTTTATGGAATCCCTGTAGTTCAAATGGTAAAGAATCTGCCTGCATGCCGGAGACCTGGGTTCGATCCCTGGATCAGGATCCTCTGGAGAAGGAAATCCACTCCAATATTCTTGCCTGAAGAATCCCACGGACAGAGGAGCCTGGCAAGCTACAGTCTGTGGGATGGCAAAGAGTCGGACATGACTGAGTGACTACACTACTACTGCTCGCATGTTGCATATAAAGTTTGTATTGATAAACTAAAGGAATAGCAGTTTTTAATCATAGCTCTCTGAGGTCTACTTATGACATTTATTATGTAAATATGGTTGATTATAATTAGCATTTCTCCTCACAAGCATTTGAATTTCCTGAATTCAATCTCCTTTTTACTAATGTGGGATAGGAAATCCATTTCAGCCTCTGAAAATGGAATGAGTTTAGAAACAGGGAAAGAAGCTACTTTTTTTTGGCAAGGTTCTCTGGGCTAGGATGCCAGCTTCATTTTTCTTCATTTCCCAGTGTTAGTTTGGTTCAGCTTTTGTTTTCTGCCCGTGCACTGTCATTTAAAATCCAGAAAACAAGAAAAGAAATTGCATCCTTGTAATTCAATATGTTTAGAACTGGAGAATGCTAGACTTCTGAGGGTTTAGCAAGTTATTCATTTCTATTTATGATATACTCATTGGGGTAAAAACAGCATTTTTAGTTTAGAGACTATTGAACATATCTCCATAACATTTTCCATACAGTGTTCAATATAATACCTATCTCACTTGGTCGTTTGGCTCAGAAATTCAGAGCCATCATGTTTCATTTTCTCATGTGGATATTTTTGTAAAAAAAAGTTAAAAAAATCTACCAACATATGTATGCCTGAACATATGTATGCCTAAACAGAAGAAATGCTTCTATATTTATAGCTTTCTATTGAATTTAGAATATATAAATACATAATCATTTTGGAATGAATTTTACAATAGATTTTATGGGGTACCTAAAAAGGAGATACTAATAGTAAAATTATGTTCTGCACAAGACTATTTGGTGTTTGAAAAGTTATTATAGTAATGTTTTCGTTAATGATCTGTTTGGTTTACTGCCATTTAAGAATAAGAGCCTATTTTGGGCTTTTGTTTCAGTTGCATGACATTTCCTTCAGAGATAGAGTTATTTAAAACAATTTTCTGAAATAATAAGCCTTTTTGAAGAAATAGCAATATTTAAATACATTTTGAAAGAGGGAAGATTTGGAAGATAGGAACAGATGGCAGCTTCCATGCTTACTGCTTGGAGGTCCTTATCCTAACTGCCACCTAACAACTTTATCTCTCCCATGCCCCAGGCAAGTGAAACTGAGGCTTAGCAGCTGGGAGCAAGGCCTCAGGCTTAACTGGAGTTCTAAAGAAGAGAATATGACTGTTTTCCCCCACTGAACTTGCTATCACTTTTGGAAAAGTAGAGGGAAGTTTAGGGTCAAGATCTAAAGGACCAGATGGCCTCAAGGTAGAAGCCTACATGAAGATACCCATGAATCACACCCACTTCAAGGCGAGAAGCTGTATATTTCTTCCAGGTATGCTTCAAAGAAGACTTGCTGGTCTGTCTACACTGGAGGTGCTGGGAGACAGCAAGCCTGGCGTGTTGAGTTCTCTGTACTCCTGAAAAATAGAGCAGCAGGGGACTGAAAAGTTGACTGTTGCCTCTCTCAGGCCAAGAATGCAATGTTTTGCATCTCTCCCCAGATCACTGTCACCTTACTCCAGTATTTGGACTGTCTTAAGGAGCAGACAAGAGAAAATGTTTGCAGTGCTAAGAAGGCCCAGAGATAGAACAGAGAAAGAGAGGCAATTTAATCCAATAAGACTGCTCTTAGAAGGAAGATACTTTAAGCAAAAGCAGCAGTTTTAATTTAACTTAAACTCAATTTCAATTTAAAAAGAAATTTTAAACCTGTGGTTTTGATCAAATTTGAAAAGTTCACAGACAGTGTTTCTCCAGTTATTATTCTGTCCTATTATGTCTCTCCTCCTCTGATGCAAACCCAATTATATGAATGACAGGCCATTAGCTCTTTGATTCTTTTCTGTCTTTCCCCAGATATTTATTTTTATGCTGTCCTCTACTTCACAAGTCTTCTCTTCTGTTTGTTATTCTGCTTTTAACCTGGCACTTTTCTTTCTTTCTCTCTCTTTTTGTGATTTTTTTTTTTTTTTTTTTTTTTTTCAT
>SJYV01024079.1:84445-113309 GCA_006410875.1 Neotragus pygmaeus | reverse complement strand
TTTTTTTTTTTTTTTTTTTTTTTTTTGCCATACAACGGCTTGCAGGATTTTAGTTCCCTCACCAAGGATTGAATCTCCCAGGGCCACGGCAGTGAAAGTGCCAAGTCTTAACCAATGGACTGCCAGGGAAAGCCTTTAAATTAAAGTAATTTCAGTTATTTCTTAAATTTAGAATCTCCCTTTAAATTAAAATAATTTCAGTTATTTCTTAAATTTAGAATCTCCCTGATTTTCTATTTTTATATATTCCCATTTTTTTGGTACAAGTTTTTATATTTTCCCCTGTTTAAAAAAATTATTTTTAATTGAATTTTTAGTTTTTAAGTCCATTATTGTCATACTACAGCTGATTTGCCATGTTGTATTACTTTTTGCTGTACAGCAAAATGAAGCAGTTATACATTTACATATGTGCTCAGTCGCTAAGCTGTGTCTCACTCTTTGTGACTCCGTGGACTGCAGCCTGCCAGACTCCCCTGTCCGTAAGATTTTCCAGACAAGAATCCTGGAGTTGGTTGCTTTTTCCTACTCCAGAGGATCTTCCTGACCCAAGGGTTGAACCCACACTTCCTGCATCTCCTGCAAAGCGAATGAATTCTTTACCACTCTGCCACCTGGGAAGCCTCCATATCACACTTCACCCTATCTCATGTATATGGGGTTGACCAAAAGGTTTGGTCATCATACAGAAAAACCTGAATGAACTTTTTGGCCAACCCAATGCACACATACATGCATATATATATATATGTAACATATTTTCATTATCCATTCTTCTATCAGTGGACATTTATGTTACTTCTATGTTTCGGCTGTTGTAGATAGTGCTGCAGTGAGCGTTGGGGTGCATGTATTTTTTTCAAATTATGTTTTTCTCTTGATAAATGACCATTAATGGGATTGCTGGGTCATATGGCAACTCTATTTTTACCTTTTAAGGAATCACCTCCAACGTGGCTCAGTGACAAAGAAACCATGTGCCAGTGCAGGAGACGTAAGAGATGTGGGTTCGAGTCCCGGGTCCAGAAGAGTCTCTGGAGAAGGAAATGGCAATCCACTCCAGTTCTCTTGCTTGAAAAATCCCATGGACAGAGGAGCCTGGAGGGCTACAGTCCATGAGGTCACAAAGAGTTGGACACGACTGAAAGACTGAGCATGCATGCACATACCCACTGCTTTCTGGAGTGACTGTAGCAGTTTACATTCCCAAGAGTTACCTCTTCTCCAGCATTTCTTGTTTGTAGATTTTTTTTGATGCTGGCCATCTGACTGATATGAGGTGATACCTCATTATAGTTTTGATTTGCATTTCTTCAATGGTTAGTGATATTGAGCATCTTTTCAGGTGCCTCTTGACTATCTTAATGTCTTGTTTGGAGAAATGTCTACTTAGATATTCTGCCCATTTTTTAATTGGGCTGTTTATTTTTTTTTATATTGAGCTGCATGAGTTGTTTGTATATTTTGGAGATTAATCTCTTATAAGTTGCTCCATTGTCAAATATTTTCTCCCATTCTGAGGGTTGCCTTTAATTTTGTTTATTGTTTGTTTATGATCAGCAAACTTTTTATGTGAATAGCAAAATAATAAGTATTTTGAGTTTTCCAGGTCATATAGTCTCTGTCATAATTACTCAGTTACACTACTGAGCTACAAAAGCATTCACTAGAGAAACGTAAATAAATCAATATGTCTTTGTTACAATAAAATGTTATTTATAATAACAGATGGTTGGCTAAATTTAACCTTGATGTCATAAATTACTGATACCTACTTTAGACTCTAAATATGCATTTCTTCACATATTCTTAGCCTGGTCGCATGATTTAAGAAATGAATAATCCTTCAAAGAGGAAAGCACAACAGAATGTTAAACTCATTTTTCTACAAGTTTCTTTTCTACAGGGTCTTTCTCCTCCAGTTATTAGGTCACTTTGTAGCCTTGAATAACAATTATTTATCCCCTTGGTTCCAGGAGACCACCATAAGTTCTGAGTTTATTTATGTTGTTTACTACATTTCCTACTGTTATTAATCAACAAATATCTCAAAATTAAAGTGGCAGAAAATATTGAACTCTTGTCAGCACTTCTGTCTTCTCTCTAGGATCTTTACTGTGTAAAATTGTGGCTTTCTTAACTGTACTCTACTACCTTTCAAAAGTTGCTTTTGGTATATATTAAAGTTTTATACTTTTTTGGAAGGGTCAAGTTGGTCTAATACAAGCTAATCTATCATAGTGGGAAGCAGAAATCCCCAAAGGAAAAATTTTTTAAAGTCATTTGTAGCTTTTGAATAAATCAGCAAAACATAGAAGTGGAAAACTGGTAACAATGAAATGACAAATAAAGCAAACATTGAATAAGGAAGTAGGGCTTGTATGAAGTATGCCAAGTATTAAATATTATACTATATACTGAAAACTACTCAGTCTTAATAATGTGAAATAAATTCTAAGTAGCAGAATGAATATCATGTTTTTGATAGTAAGAGTAATGTGATGAAGTTGTCAATTCTCTCTGATTTGTATTATAAATTTAATGTAATTTCCAGTGAGATCATAGCAATCAATTTTTAATTGTNAAATAAATTCTAAGTAGCAGAATGAATATCATGTTTTTGATAGTAAGAGTAATGTGATGAAGTTGTCAATTCTCTCTGATTTGTATTATAAATTTAATGTAATTTCCAGTGAGATCATAGCAATCAATTTTTAATTGTGTAAAATCACCTTGAATTCTATTTGAAAAGCAAAATCCTATGAATACCCAGGACAACAATAACAATTTTAAAAAATGGCAGTTTGACCTTATAATAGAATGAAACAATATAAAATCAGAATTTTTAAAAAAGCTTTTTGATTTAAGAATAGAAAGTCCAAGAGGGAAACCAAGTGGAAAACTAACAGATTCCACTGTATGCATAATTGAAATTTTACATTTGACTGTGGTATATTTTAAATTTGTGGGAACACAATGGCTGATTTAATAACCTGTTGACTCAACTGTCATCTAAATAGGAGAAAATAAAGATTATCTCTTACTACTCAAGAGAGAAGGAAATGGCAACCCACTCCAGTATTCTTACCTGGAGAATCCCAGGGACAGAAGAGCCTTGTGGGCTGCCGTCTGTGGGCTCACACAGAGTCGGACACGACTGAAGTGACTTAGCAGCAGCAGCAGCCTGCTACTCAGAAATATATTTTAGATGAACCAAAACATAAATGTAAAGTTTAAACATTTTATAACAAAATTTAAGAGATTAAAAGAACATTCTTTTGGAAGAATGTTCTTTAGGAAGAATTTTACCCATGTCAGAAAAAGAAACTATGGAAAAAAGATGTATTTGACTATATGTATTTTTAAAAAATATGCTACATCATAAAATACACCATAAAAAAGTTAACATACCTAGTATTGATTTGGATTAGTATCTGCACTTCATTTAACCTCTGTAGTATAGTGTGGTCACAATTCTGGAAATAGGCAAATATGCATAGTAAGTGGTCAGTTTTCATTCCAATCCCAAAGAAAGACAATGCCAAAGAAGGCTCAAACTACTGCACAATTGCACTCATCTCACATGCTNGAAAGCTTGCTTTGTTCTGAGTACTGTACTGTCCTTGGGTTTGCTATATACTGAGTTTTTTCATCTTCCCCACATCCTAGGAAGTGTTCCAGTCACGCGCCCATTCTACAGAAGTGGAAGCTGAGGCCCAAAGACTTAACACATCCCAGGTCACTATGCCTGAAGTGGAGATATGGGATTTGCAAGAATGCACATGGCCCCTGAGTTTGTGTTCTTCATAATTTTATTACAGTTCTTCTCTAAGGCCCCCGAGGGGCTAGAGAGACAGCATGAGAAATATCCCCCACATGTCAACTGTCCGATTTCTTGATTAACTGAGGAGTCCTGCCTTTAGCAGCGGGTCACTGCTGGTTTACGTGACACTCAGCCTGCCCGCGGGGGCTGTGTCATACTGTGGTCCCTCTATGTATCAGCCCATATGCCATACTGACCGGCCTGGGTGCCCCAAGGTACAACACTGGCAGATGCAGTCTCTTCCCTTGGTTTTCTCAGCACGTTTTCTCCAGGACAGTTTGTGTGCTCAAAACTGGGCTTGGAAGTCTTAGAGGAGAAAAGAGGAAAGTACAGTCTTGGGAGCAGATTCTCTGAAGCTGCATTGGCAGCTCAGCTCCACAGTGAGCATGCCCATGGTGCCAACGCCATGCCCTCTAGCCTGGAATGTCCCTGGGGTACAACTTAGGTGCATCGTGGGAGTGCAAAGGCACCCATCCACACACACATGCACACCCCAGGGCAGGTGCATCTTCATTGACTCCTGCACATCACACAGACATTATTAGTGATATCCCATGAGAGGATATAGTTGGGACTCTGTTCTGGTTTCTAGCCTACCACCCAGAAGTCCTGAGCCCTCCAATTCACTAGCCTTTGTTTTTCTCATTACTTTTGGGCTTCCCAGTTGGAGAAGGAAAATGGCAACCGACTCCAGTATTCTTGCCTGGAGAATCCCATGGACAGAGGACCTTGGTGGGCTACAGTCCACGGGTCGCAAAGAGTCAGACACGACTGAGCAACTTCACTTTCACTTTTCATTAAATGGTGTTTTTCTCCCATAGCAATAAGTTTGAATTAGTGTATCACTGTGCAGTTACAGGAGAAGGCAATGGCAACCCACTCCAGTACTCTTGCCTGGACAATCCCGTGGATGGAGGAGCCTGGTAGGCTGCAGTCCATGGGGTCNTGGTGTTTTTCTCCCATAGCAATAAGTTTGAATTAGTGTATCACTGTGCAGTTACAGGAGAAGGCAATGGCAACCCACTCCAGTACTCTTGCCTGGACAATCCCGTGGATGGAGGAGCCTGGTAGGCTGCAGTCCATGGGGTCACACAGAGTCAGACACGACTAAAGCAACTTAGCAGCAGCAGCAGGTGGCACTAGTGGTTAAAAAAAAAAAATCTCAGCTGGTCAAGAATCTATCTTCAGTGCAGGAGGCCTGGGTTCGATCTCTGGGTTGGGAAGATCCCTTGGAGAAGGGAATGGCACCCCACTCCAGTATTCTTGCCTGAAGAATCCCATGGGCGGAGGACCTTGGCAGGTTACGGTCCATGGGGTCACAAGGAGTTGGACACGACTGAAGCGACTTAACACGCACATACACACATTACTTTTAGAATCCTTCATCTTTTCTGGTGTTCCCAAGTTGTCCAGTGATTTGCCTTGAAACAGATTACACTCATTCATTCTGCGAGATACCCTCTGACCCTTTTTCAGTCTTGGAAACTTCCTTATGTTATTCTTGCATCGTCCCCCTTCCCCTGGGGTCTCTGTTGCAGGGGTCCCAGGGTTGCTTCAGTTGCTGACCCTCTAAATGCTTCACCTCCTCCCCTCGTTCCCATTCATTCATTTGTAACCTGGTCTGGTTTCCAGGAGAATTTTCAACTGTGTCTTTAAACTCTCCCTGTGACATTTTTATTTCTACTTTGCTTTTTTTTTTTTCCTAAGAGCTCTTTCTCGTTAACCAAATACTCCTTTTTATAACCTCCTGGGGTAATTTTCCTTATAAACTCTGAGCTATATGAGGATACAAATTACAGTGTTTTTAAAAGGTTTTAACTCTACCCTGCAGCAGCGGAAGTACCTGGCATCTCCCACTCCTGACCTTTTTGGGGAGTTCTGCAGAATTAGGCTGCTCCCTTATTGCCGCGTCTCTTCTCTGTAATTAGGCTGCAGTTTGCTCCTCTGTCATCTTCTAGAATTGGGGGAAATCTATCACCTGCTGTCTGTCTTCTCACTTTATCTGTTCTATGAATTTATTCCTTGTTTCATTTCTTTACTTTTTTTTTTTTNGCAGTTTGCTCCTCTGTCATCTTCTAGAATTGGGGGAAATCTATCACCTGCTGTCTGTCTTCTCACTTTATCTGTTCTATGAATTTATTCCTTGTTTCATTTCTTTCTTTTTTTTTTTTTAAGCAGGGTTTCTGGGTATTGTGGAGATAAGCTGCAAGGATTCAGTCTGCCATCTTTAGCCACAGCTTTTATTTATTTCCTTTTGGCTGGGCTTCCCAGGTGGCGGTGCTAGTGGTAAAGATTCTGCCTGCTAATGCAGGAGATGCAGGAGACAGGGGTTCGATCCCTGGGTTGGGAAGATCCCCTGGAGGAAGAATAGGCCACCCACTCCAGAATTCTTGCCTGGAGAATCCCGTGGACAGAGGAGCCTGGCAGCTACAGTCCACAGGGCCGCAGAGAGTGAGACACGACTGAGCGCGCACGTTCTTGGCTGCGCTGGGTCTTCGTTGCTTCCCATGGTCTTTATCTACTTGCGGAGGGTGGGGGCTGCTCTCTCGTTGTGGCGCTTGCCTTTCTTGTCGTGGTGGCTTCCCTTGTTGCGGGCACAGGCTCTAGGGTGTGCAGGCTGCGGGCTTCCGTCGTTGTGGTTCGTGGACTTAGTTGCCCCACGGCACATGGAATCTTCCCGAACCAGGAATCCGACCCATGTCCCCTGCATTGGAAGGCGGATTCTTAGTCACCAGACCACCAGGGAAATCCAAGAATCATCTTCCCAGTCATTTCTGTTAGGCACAGTCTGGCAGTAGCCTTGTGAAATTTCTAAGAAAAATGTAATTATGGACAGATCAGTGAGTTCCTAGGGGATTTCTTGAGTTGTATTCTTGGCCCTCTGCTTTATTAACTGTCAGTTCCTGACTACATGCTGAGGGGCTGGGATGGGGAGAGTGTGTGTGAGCTGCTGGGTGACCTCCCAGCCTGGACTCCACGTCTCCCCACTCATGGACAGAAGGGTCCAGAAGAGACTAGGATATAAAAAGAATTTTGACTGTAGCACGCAGCTCATATCTAGAGCAGCAACAAGGCTTCCCTAGTAGCTCAGCTGGTAAAGAATCTGCCTGCAATGCAGGAGACCCTGGTTCGATTCCTGGGTTGGGAAGATGCCCTGGAGAAGGGATAGGTTACCCACTCCAGCATTCTTGGGCTTCCCTGGTGGCTCAGACGATAAAGAATCTGCCTGCAATGCAGGACACCTGGGTTTAATCCCCGGTTTGGAAAGGTTCCCTGGAGGAGGGCATGGCAACCCACTCCAGCATCCTTGCCTGGAGAGTCCCGTGGACAGAGGAGGCTGGCGGGCTACAGTCCATGATGTCGTAAAGAGTTGGACAGGACTGAGCAACTAACAGCTCAGCAACAGGAAAAAGAGGAACACCTTTTAATAATTAGGAAAAAAGTCAATCACCGCCTGTCATTAGTCTGCTACTTAATGAGTTTATTTGATTTTTTGAGTTGGAGGAATGTGCAAGGCCAGAATGTTTATGTTATCCCCAGTCCACTTATCTTGTTATTATTTCACTGTAATCTCTTCATTTACAAGGGACAGTGCGGTTCATCATGTAACTGTGTGATCTGTGCCCCCACGTGCCTGAAAGGTCCGTTACAGCCCATGGAAGGTGGCCATATGAGTCGGATAGTACCGCTGTAACAAAGAACCACAAACTGGTGGCTTGAAACATCAGAAATTTCTTCTTTTGCAGTGCTGGAGACTAGAAGTTCAGAATCAAGGTATGATTCTGAGTCTCTGGTGGGGGCCTTGGCTCACCACCACATCGCTTGTCTCTGCCTCGTCCATGACACGCGTATCTGGGATCTGTGTCTCTGTCTTCACACCATCTCATAAGGACGTTCATCATGTTGGGCTAGGGCCCACCCTAATGACCTCAACTTCACTCAGTCACCTCTGCAGAGACCCTGCTTCCATTCACAGGGACTGTGAGTTAGGACTT
This sequence comes from Neotragus pygmaeus, assembly GCA_006410875.1. Lineage (NCBI taxonomy): Eukaryota > Metazoa > Chordata > Mammalia > Artiodactyla > Bovidae > Neotragus > Neotragus pygmaeus. The sequence goes on along the minus strand of SJYV01024079.1, from coordinate 105,491 downwards.
CATTTATTTTTTTAAAAAAATAGTATTTCTTACTTTATATTTCTATTATCTTCAAAATTACAGAATTGCAGTAGTACAAAGATGTCTCAGATACTCTTGGTCCAGAATAACGAATTTTTGATTTTTTGTCAACAAAATATCTGTCTTTTCCTCAGTCTGTTTACACACACACACTCACACTCTCTCTCTCTCTCTCTCTCTCTCTCAGATCAACATTATTTTTGTCTTAACCATTTGCGAAGTAAGTTAGATATCACTTTTCACTTTATTCCTAAATACTACAGATCTGTTTCCTAAGGACAAACATATTTTCTTACATGAACACAGTGTGGTTATCAAATTCAGAAAATTTAACCTGTATATACTATTTTACAGTTTACATTCCATTTGCAAAATTTGTTAATTGTCCCAAAGTTGTTTTGTTTAAAGCAATCTTGCCTCCTTATCTCAAGGTTCTATCCAGGGTCACTGTATGTATGTATGTATGTATGTATTTATTTTTGAGACACATTTCAGCACATAACAGTAGATTTGGTATTTTTTGCTACGGTTGAGTCTCAAGCTTGAAGTTATCCCCAAATGTAGATTGGAGCCAGAGACCTCCAAGAGGGCCAGCCCTGCCTGGTGAGTGAGTGAGTGCGTGTTAGTCACTTAGTCGTGTCCGACTCTTTTCAACCCCATGGGCTGTAGCCTGCCAGGCTCCTCTGTCCATGGGATTCTCCAGACAAGAATAATGGGGTGAGTAGCCATTCCCTTCTCCAGGGAATCTTCCCAACCCAGGGATCGAACCCGGCTCTCCTGCATTAGGCGGATTATTTACCTTTTGAGCCACCAGGACAGCTCCATGTCCATGTAGCGATATGACTGGCACTTTGCTCTCAAAGCAGAGCCTTTGCAGCATCCCTGAGAGCTTCTTAGAAATGCAGACTCTCAGGGCTCACCCCAGCCCTCCAGAATCAGCTCCTGTAGCTTACCAGGGTCCTCAGGTGATTGCTGGGCCCACAGATGGGAGAGGCTCCACGCTGGTCACTTCCAGTGGAATTCTAGGGCAGAGGACGCACACCCGACTCTGGACTCCGCCCTTGGGGACACGGTCACACACCCAGCAGCACAGAGATGGGCTTTCCATCCCGCGACCACGCAGAGACATGCCCGTGGGGCTGGGAAATAGGACTTCCTCCTCACTGTCAACCCGTCCCCCTGCCCTTTATTCTGTCAGCTAGCATTTCCCCATCACAGTGGAAGCTACGGTACCAGAGAACTCGTGTTCCGTGCCAGGCTGTTTGCTACATACTTTGCAGTCAGTTTTATTTCTTTCGCCCATTGATCCTAAGGGGTCAACAGCATCTCCAGTCTTTTTATGGCCCCATGTACCATGGCCTGAATGGTGTCCCCGCTTTCTGTAATTCGTTCATGGCCACCCCAACTCTAAGTGGGGCTGTATTTGGAATAAGGAGGTGTAGCTTGGGCCAAATGAGGTCATAAGGGTGTAGCCCTGATCGCATAGGATTAGTATCCTTCTAAGAAATGACGTCAGAGTATGCATGCACTTTGCGTGTGTGTGTGTCTCTCTCTCTAACTTAGCACTTATATCATACATTCTAATTTAGTCGCTTTGTCGCTTTAGTGTCTGACCCTTGACTCAGAGAGAGACAGAGAGAGAGAAAGAGAGACGTGTTGAATTGATCTCCATTCCCTTGGCCCCTAGCACGGTGCCTGTATGTGGCTGCTCACTCGACAAACGTACCCCAGGCTTCTTAAGCCACCGTAGCTATTAATACTTCCACCCAGCTGTTCCAAACCTGCCAAAGGGGCAGGAGGAGAATCTGTGGTGTTAACAGTGTCTGCGTGGAGGGCTAGTGGGCTATGGAAATCTGGACAGTGTTCTAATGGGTAGTAATGGTAGCAAAAAGAGGCCGAGGGCTTTAGGAGAGCCTTTCCCTCCTGCAGGAGAAGAGCACGCACTGGTTGTCATGGTTACGTTAATCCCAAATGAGAGGAAAACAAAACACTTCCCAGAAACTGCTCTCTGAAACCTCAGCAGACGCACATTTGTTGAACTTGGTCAAATGTTATCTCCGTCCATTTCCATCTATGAGATTATTTCAGCACGGCAGACGTTAGCTTCTATCAAGTGAGGTGACCCCTTTGTTCAGCCCTGCGGAGGAGGTGGGGAGGGTGTAGAAGACACTCCCAACCCAGAAAGAATTGTCTTTATTCTTTTAGAGGAGAAAGAAAATACTTCCTCATAAAACCTGATGTGACAGAAATAACCTGAAGGCACAGACATATTTTAAAGGCACAAAAAACCAAAGCGACTTTGATTCACCATTTTTAATAGCTTGAAGCTCTGTGTGAATTCATACTATTTATTATTCAATGCTTCGTTGCCAGACACTCCCCAAGAATGTAAACCTCCTCCTAAAATTTAATTTTATAGGATTCCATGAAAAGCCTGTTCAAAATCGAGAAAGCGGTGGGGACGCCAGTAAGCAATCAGCCACCTTATTTGTGCATCAGATTAAAATTCACATGCCTCTTGGAGCATAATTGAAAGTAGCCAATAAGAAAAAGTGATCAAAATTTGATTATGTGCTTCCACTAATCACCAGTTTGTTCTCTCAGATATAACATATAATGACTATTTGGTTCCTTCTTTGCAAGGAGTACGCTTCTGGACTATTTCAACCCAGACTGGCCATGTGTGGGGTCGGCCAGACTCTTACTGAGTTTCTTAGAGGCTCTGGGAGTCTCAGGGGTGTGGCCTCTCAGCCCCAATAGAGACACTTGGGAACAATTAGGAAAACATTCATTGTAAGGTCCCTTTCATGTTAAACCACTATTAACATGTATGGGTTTTCAAACGATGCCTACGTGACGTGGTTTTCCTTCCTCATGTATGATCATTTGTGCAATCGTAAATGTAAGTCTGTGTTTCTTAAAGGAAGCCGCTCTTTGAGAAAGTGCCTTTACAGATGAATGTTCTAAGCGTCTTTTCTTTGTGTTCTGACAGCTTAATCTGTGCTTTTGCCCCTTTTCCCCACGTCCAAACTGTATTGACTGACTCCCAGGTTTGTTTTAGCCGCAGAGGGCTGGTGGACTTGTAGGTGTTGAATCCCATCATCCGTCTAGTGCAAAGCCTGCCCCAGGAGCACAGTTGGTGGTTACTTCCAACAATGTTCATATCATGCCCCTTTTTTTTGACCAGACTGGTAAAAGAGCCCTTTGTGCTGTCAAATACTAACAGCCCTTTCGTCGCAGGCGTGGATAATCGCTCATTTCCTCCATGTGATAAGGCTCTTCACAGCCACTTGCCTTGAGCTGGGCCTTACCGCCTTCAGTGTTATTCTAAGATCTAATGTAAAGGAAGTGGATTCTTTATTTTGTTGTTCTTAAAAATAGTTTTTAAACAGGCTCTATTGTGAGTAACCCTCTTTGATCATTTGTAGATATGAATACCATCTTCTGTTTACTTTTTTTTTTTCTTGGTCTTCTTTTTCTGCATTGTTAAATTTTGGTAAAATGAACACAGTAAAAGATTTACCATTTTAGCCATTCTTAAGAGTACAATTCAGAGGTGTTAAGTACATTCACAGGGTTGTGCAACCATCCATTTTAGATTCCGTGGTATGATTTTTGAGCAGAATTACTTATAATGTGAAGTTCAAAGAATTCCTTGGAGACAAGCATAAAGGAAGGATGTTGATGATTAATGGAGTGAATCCACTGTTGGAAGGAAGGAGGGGATGACTTTTCTTAAAGAACGTGGATGAAATCTCTCTGGCGTCCCTTCTCTGAGGTGCCTCCTCTGAAGCTGAATTCAGCTCTGGGTGCGTGAATGAAACCCAGATATTTCTACACTAACTCTGAGAAGAGAATAGGGTCCCTGAACTTTGCTGTTGTGATGTCTAGAAACATTTTAGGCATAGCTGCCTGGTGTGCATTGAGACGTTAATGCCATGTCCATTTTCCCATGCAGTTGTCATGTATTGACTGCATTCCAACTCTTAGAAATACTTTCTAGTAATGCTACATACTGGCTCTCCTTATATCCCTGAAGATAGCTGGTGTTGACAGGAGAATTCATATAATGCATTAAAGGCCAATTCTAAGAGCTATAATATCAGCCAAGCGAAAAGTATGAAAGTGTTAGTCATGTCTGACTGTTTGCAACCCCATGGACTGTAGCCCACCAGGCTCCTCTGTCCATGAAATTCTCCAGGCTAGAAAACTGGAGTGGGTAGCCATTCCCTTCTCCGGGAGATCTTCCCAGGGATCGAACCCATGTCTCTTGTGTCTCCTGCATTTGTGGGCAGATTCTTTACTGTCTGAGTCACCAGGGAAGCCCAAACATGAAATTAACTTCTCCCTATATAAAAACTGGGGTCCCATTGAAAAGTAATTTTGTGTCAAAGATTTGTACAAAGTAATAAATTTTAAGGAATTTTTAAGACTTGAGACAAGGCTTATATCATGTGTTAACTAGATTGACTCCAAACATCTATTTCCAGCCTCATATTATTACCAGCGTGTGCTCAGTATGGTCACAAAAATCCCTGCCAACTCCGCCAAGGACCTGATTCAGCGGTAATACTCTCTCTCCTTGGTATGTTCCACCAAATGCTTAGTTGAACATCGTTCTATAAAGGTGTCCATCGTATGCTGATTTCTGATTTTTTTAAACTTGTTTAGACTTTCAGCATTGAATTGTAAAGTCTCATTTCCCAGCCCCTGTAAATCTAGATGAAGTTATCAAATTCACTTAGTTCCAGGAATTCTTTGGAAGACAGTGAGTGCTTGCCAGCTGGTCAGATAATTGGTGCTGCATTTTAAGACAAGTAGGAAATGTCAAGAATGGTGAGAAAGAAGAATTGTGAAACTAGAATGTGGTCTTCTCTTAAAAAAAAAAAACTTAATGATATAGGAATTTCTCTACAACTTCCTATCATGGTTTTATTAGCTGGTGTCTGCAGATTCTACTGGATGGAGAGGAGGCCCCTGAACAAGGAGCTGTGTCTAAGTTTTTCATGTAACCCTATGGAGGCAGGTGTGAGAATTTGAACCCAAGGACCCCATGGGCCTGGCTAGTGAATTTCCAAGTGCTCTCAATATGATATTGCTCTGCCAGGGAGGTGGGAAGAAAAAATTGGTGACCAGTGATCCATGCAGCTGTTAACACTGGATAAGTGCGTGCGTGTGTGTGTGCATGTGTGTGTGTGTGTGAACTTCCCAGGTGGCTCAGTGGTAAAGAATCTGCCTACCAATCCAGGAGACACAGGTTTGATCCCTGGGTCAGGTAGATCCCCTGGAGGTGGAAATGGCAATCCACTCCGGTATTCTTGACTGGGAAATCCTATGGGTAGTGGAACCTGGTGGGCTATAGTTCTTATGGTCGCAGAGTTGGACATGCACGTGTGTGCTGGATAGGGTGGCGGGGATCTGTTTGATTGACATGAATGGGGTTTACACACCATCACGTGTTAGTTGTGCCCACGGGGTAATTGAGACGACTCTCCCAGTTACCTTTGGAGCAGGCATTCAATGTCTAGAGCCTTGTGAATTTGAGATTATGCATGGAGACTGCCGCGTGCCGTTAGATAGCTGTGAGCATCTTCTGAATTCCAACGAGGGATATAGGAGCATAAAGTGGTGTCTGTTTAAAAGAGATTCTTAATTGCCGGCTCCTCAGGTCACGCTGTTGGGCAGCCTGGTGGACGTGCCTTTCGTTGCGCTTGTCAGGGTGTGACTCCTACTGCCTTGGGTCTCCTGGGTTACTAAGTGGCTCCTAAATTGCTCTGCCCTTCGCAGAAGGGAGGTGAAAGTATAAAACCAGTAACTGGTGATGACAGGGTCTTTGAAACATTTTTTCTTGCTGGGTTTGATCTGTGTGGTGGAATTGCAGCTCTTTTGCAAGTGAGTCTTTAAGAATTGGCGTTCGCTTCAGCAGCACATATACTAAAATTGGAATGATACAGAGAAGATTAGCACATTATTAGCTGATGATGAAAATTTGTGAAGCGTTGCATATTTTGGGGGCTTCGTTAGTGGCTCAGCTGGTGAAGAGTCCACTCACAATGTGGAAGACCTGGGTTCGATCCCTGGGTTGGGAAGGTCCCCTGGAGAAGGGAAAGGCTACCCACACCAGTATTCTGGCCTGGAGAATTCCATGGACTGTATAGTCCAGACACGACTGAGTGACTTTCACTTTCTTTTCTTTAAGAATTGACCAGAGAGTGAAAAGAAACCAAGGCGTATGATGCTAAGCTGTTGAGGGTAGAAAATGGATTCTTGCATATCATTTCCCTTTCACTATAGACTCAAGGTATAGAATATGTATGTGTAATACGGATTTCAGCAGACGTTGAAGGAGTGCCAGGGACTCTGCCAGGAGGAACAGAAAGGTGACCACATAGCCCAGAGTTTCGTTAGAGAGACAGACTTGTGGATACTTAACTACATAGTAATAGAATATGATGGAATGAGTGATTGTATTCGTTTCTTCTTTTGCTGGGCATCCTGGGTAAGACGATTAAGAACCTATGGCCTTAAAAACACTCTATTTGTTCTTCTCTTTCTGACTTTGTTGTTTGGCAGAAACCACATTGTAAAAAAAATTTTTTTTAATTTAAATAAATAGAAAAAACATAGCCTATGGCTTTTACGCTCATGCCTATGAAGTCTAGATGAGCCTGTACAAAGTCTAGAGAAGAAAGCCATGCATTCTGCCACATTTGTTGGGGAGGGAGAGGACCCAGGGACAAGCTTTCAGCTGTCACAAAGTGGGCATGGGATCGTAAAGGCGTCCATCCACACAAAACTGCACACAAATAATATTTGTAGCATCTTTAATAATTGCTAAAACTTGGGCAACTGAGATATTCTTCAGTAGATGAACGGTTGAGCAAACTGTAGTCCCCTCAGGCAGTGGCATATTATTCGGCAATAAAAAGAAATGATGAGCCTGCCATGACAAGAATGGGAGGAATTTTAAATTCATGACACTAAGTGAAAAACACCAATCTGGAAAATCTCCATACTGTATGATTCTAGCTATGTGACATCGTGGAAGGGGCAAAACTGTAGACTATAAAAAGATCAGTGGTTGCCAGGGGTTCAGGGTAGGGGAAGGAGGAGGGGTGAACGAGGGGAGTTACAGTGGATGTTTCGGGCTGATGAAGCTTGCCCGTGTGATCCTGTGATGGGGGCTATATGATGTTATGCCTTCGTCAAAACCCATAAGCTATAGACACAGTGAATCCTAATGTACATTGGGGTCTTCTCACCATGATAATGTGTTAATGTTGGCTCCACAGTTGTAGCAAATGTACCCCAATATGTCACTAAGAGGAGACCCCAGGTGTGATGGGTACCTGGTACACATGTACTCTGGGTACGCACTTCCTGCTCAACTTTCTGGAAACTGCTCTAAAAAATAAAGTGTATTTTTAAAAATTTCTTCTGTTGAAGTTGATTTTACAATGTTGTGCTTCCCGCTACCCTGAACCCCTGCTGTACAGCAAAGGGGTTGTTATACATATATATATATAATTCTTTTTCATGGAGGTTTATCACAGGATAGTGAATAGAGTGCCCTGTGCTCTGCAGTAGAACCTTGTTGTTTTTCCATCCTCTGTACCGTAGTTCGCATCTGTTAATCCCAGACTCCCAATCCACCCCTCCTGCTCAGCACCCACAAGTCTGTTGTCTGTCTGTGAGTCCGTTTCTGTTTTGCAGACAAATTCATTTGTGGAATATTTTACATTCCACATGCAAGTGATTTCGTATGGTATTTGTCCATTTTTTAAGGGGCGTAGTGCCCGGCATTGGGGTGAGGAAAAGCTGGCAGAGGTCAGCCTGGAAGCATGAGAGCCCCATGGGGCGGGAACCTGCAGTGTGCCCAGGCACGGCTGGGGGTGCGGAGCTGTTGGTGGACCCGGTGAGAGGCCTCCTGCGGCCAGAGCCGTGGTTTGTTTCCGTAGCTGCCTGTCTTCGAGGGCGTAACGCCTGCTCTTTTTGTTCCCAGCAAAGAGCCCCCGGGAAAGTGCTGCTGGACGCCGTGTGCAACCACCTCAACCTCGTGGAAGGAGACTATTTTGGCCTCGAGTTTCCCGACCACAAGAAGATCACGGTAGGTGAGGTCCCTGAGACGCTGCTGTGTTACCATCTGTTTGACTTAAGAGAGGGGAATAATTGGGACCTTTCTGGGCCTGACGGAAGTGTACACTAGAAAAAGTACCCAGGAAGCCCTTGATGATCTGTCTTTGAAAGTAATGTGTGCACATGATTAGCAGGTCCACAGAGGGTGCGCAGTGCAGGCCGCCTCTCTCTCCTTCTCCCTCTCCCTCCAGGAGCCACTAGCACCAGTGTCTTGAGTTTCCTTCCTATAAAAGTCTGTATATGTGCACACAAACACATATTTTTGAAATATGATAATGTGAAGAAGCAACACACTATGCCTATATCCTGAGGCTTTTCCTTTTTGGCACATAGAGTCTACTTCCTTCCTTTTCACGGTTTCATACGAATGGATATACCATCACTTAACAATCTTTGCTGTAAAGGGTGGGATACATAGATTGTACTAAATTGTTTGCTATTACAAATGATGCTCCAGTGAACATATTGATGCATTCGTTTTTGCACTCATGGTTAAGGATTTATCTCAGTTCAGATCCAAAGGCACAGAATTGTATCATCTATGAGTTCAAGCCTTTTTTTTTTTTAAATTTGGAGTATAGTTGCCTGGTTTAGAGTGTTGTTGTTGATCTAGCATTTGAAGTTTGCTAAATATGTCATGTAGGTCTTTAAAAAGGTTTCATTGATTTGATCCCAACGTTTAGAATATAGCTTATTGTGACTCTTTCTCTTTTGGCTGATGGCACTTTCTCAAGGTTAAATCCTCGTCTGCCTCTTATGAGGCGCCCTTTTAGGGTGTAAATTTATTGACTGCATTTCTCTCTACCTTTTCATCCAGTCCACACTGAGTGCTTAGAACTTCTGCTGGTCACTGCAGACCCAAGAGGAGTAAGATGGAGAGAATGTAGGGTCCAGGTGGGGAATCAAACTGAGTCTTTGGAGAAGGAAATGGCAACCCACTCCAGTATTTTTGCCTGGAGAATCCCATGGAAAGAGGAGCCTGGAGGGCCACAGGCTATGGGGTCACAAAGTGTTGGACACGACTGAGCGACTAAACAACAATAATAGTCACTGAGTCAGTGGCCAGTTCAAGATGTGTGGCACACAGTCCACTGGATGCAGGGGGCCTGGGGCACTCGGGACAGCAAATGACACTTGTGTTCAGGAAATCGCTCCCAGATACTGCGAAACGGAGTCCTCTGAGGCCAGTAGGAGCTGACCTGATAGGGTGCTCCAGGGAGGGGGCCACCAGATGCCAAAGCCCAGATAGCAAGCAGGCTATTCTGGAACCTGCAGATGAGGCTGAAGTGTAGAGGTGGGTGGAGGAGGGCTCTGCTGAAGGCGGGAAAGATAAAAGCCCTCAAAGGTGAGCAGGGAGCCGGGTCTATTTCAAAGGGCTTTCTGTACCATTATTGCCCAGTAGCAATAGAATATGAGCCACAAACTTTATTTCAATTTTTCCAGCAGTTGATGTTTTAAAAGTTTGTAATAAGTGAAATTAATAGCCTATTTAATTTGATGTAAAACATCCAAAATCATTATCATTTCAACATGAAATCAACATCAAAACTTACGAATGGGAGATTTTACTTTTTTTTTTTTTCCTGCTCAGTCTTTGAATCCGACATATATGTGACGGTCACAGCCAGACCAGCTGTCTTTCAAGTGCTTGGTGGTCACGTGTGTGGGGACAGCACGGCTCCGTCCTGAGCAAATATGTTTGGGAAGCTGTAAATGCGTTTTAAAGAGAGTGTGCCTGATGATCTGATTTATGGTGTAGAAAGAGAACTGTCACTGGATTGGATTGGGAAAGACCAGGGGATCTAACATGTATCTAAAGATGGGCACAAACTGTGTTTTCTAAACATACTTTTAACCTCTAAGCCTTCTGGGATTCCCTGGTAGCTCAGTTGATAAAGAATCTGCCTGCAATGCAGGAGACATCGGTTCGGTTTCTGGGTTGGGAAGATCCGCTGGAGAAGAGATAGGCTACCCACTCCAGGATTCTTGGGCTTCTTTTGTGGCTCAGCTGGTAAAGAATCCACCTGCAATGTGGGAGACCTGGGTTTGATCCCTGGGTTGGAAAGATTCCCCTGAAGAAGGGAAAGGCTGCCCACTCCAGTATTCTGGCCTGGAGAATTCCATGGGCTATATATATATACAGTCCATGGGGTCGCAAAGAGTCAGACATGACTGAGTGACTTTCACTTTCCCTTTCTAAGCCTTCTTGGCNTTCCCCTGAAGAAGGGAAAGGCTGCCCACTCCAGTATTCTGGCCTGGAGAATTCCATGGGCTATATATATATACAGTCCATGGGGTCGCAAAGAGTCAGACATGACTGAGTGACTTTCACTTTCCCTTTCTAAGCCTTCTTGGCCATTTTCTGGTGCTTACATTAAATCGAAGCTGCCCTGACTCCAAGTCCTCTTTCTGATGTGACAAATGACACAGAGGGGCCACATCTAATGCCACATTCATTTATGCACCTAACAATTATTTGTGCCAATGCCAAGCCCAGCATCAAACTTCATACAGAAGAAGACACAAACTTTGAAGGGACAGCTTGTTAGCAAAAGTTATTGTTTCCAGTCATTAGAAGTGTCTGCTTAGGAAAGTTGATAAGGAAACAAATAATTATCATACCATGTAGCAAGTTCAGTGGAACATTGTTTCTTAGACTTGTTTTTGTATTACAGTAATGATTCTCAAACCACCTGAAGATTTCTTCTCTCATTATTTCTAACAACCTGCCTGCGTTACTCAGAGTTCCAGTGGTTTTCCCGACTCCAGTCTTATCCTGTTCTGATCGTTCTGAAGCTTCTTTTCTCAACTGTAAATTAGCAGTGGTGAGGGTACCGAGACTGGATAGCAAGAGGATTGTTCCGTTTCTGGGTCAACTAATTAGCTGTCGGCTAGAGCTAGGATTCTAACCACATCTTCTGATCTCAGGCTTCATGCTTTCTGTGTTGGCTGTGGGTGTTTCTCTTCCACTAAGGTTTACAAACCTGGTGATCTTTCAGAGATGACTTGTTTCAGCTTTTATCAGGCTTGATTTTTATGATTTCACTGTGTGCTTATTATATTGTTTTGAAGTGTGTTCAACTGCAAAATTCACTAAACCCATTAATGATGGCTTAAAGACATAGAAGCTAATTGTTACAAATACAGGCCACTACCTAAGAGCTTACCATACATCAGAGTGCTCTAGTTCCTGTGGACTCAGTAGTGAACAAGGCCCACATTCTAAAGCAGGGAGCAGCAAAGTTTTGTTTTTCAAGGGCCAGATAGTAAATACTAGAATAGACTTGACACACCAGAGTGTTTCCACTCCAGCTCTTTAGCTCTTCCCTTATAATATAAATGAATGGGCACGGATTTGTTTCAGTAAAACTTTATTGTTATCATTATCATCATTACTATTTTTTCACTATGGTCAAAAATAGATAACCACGAAATCTACCATCTTAGCCATTTTTAAGTAAGTGTGCAGTACAGTAGTGTGACGTATATTCATTGTTGTGCAACAGAAAGGACTCTGATTATATAAAACTGAAACTCTGCTCCCGATCAACAACTAGTTCCTTTCCTCCTCCCCCCAGCCCCTGGTGATCACCATTCTACCTTCTGTTTCTTTGAGTTTGATCACTTTAGATACCTCATGTAAGTGGCACCACACAGCATTTGTTCTTCTGTGTCTGGCTTATTTCACCCAGCGTGATGTCCTCAGGGTCCATCGATGTTGAAGCAAGTGTCAGAATGTCCTTCCTTTTTAAGGCTGAATACTGTTCCATTGTTGGCTCCCTCACATTTTGCTTATCCACTCATCTGTCGATGGACATTTAGGTTGCTTCGCCCTTGCTTGTTGTGAATAATGCTGCAACGAACATGGGTGAGTTGTCATTTTTAATACTGCTGTTGTGATTGTTACCTCTGCCAGGCTTCATTTGAGAGGCTGGCTGCTCACATCACTGACAAACCAACAGGAACCTTGTGTATGTGCTTCAGTCGTGTCTGACTCTGTGCAGCTCTATGGACTGTGGTCCCTGCAGGCTCCTCTGTCCATGGGATTCTCCAGGCAAGAATACTGGAGTGGGTTGTCATGCCCTCCTCCAGGGNCACATCACTGACAAACCAACAGGAACCTTGTGTATGTGCTTCAGTCGTGTCTGACTCTGTGCAGCTCTATGGACTGTGGTCCCTGCAGGCTCCTCTGTCCATGGGATTCTCCAGGCAAGAATACTGGAGTGGGTTGTCATGCCCTCCTCCAGGGGATCTTCGAGACCCAGGGATCCAACCCACACCTCTTTTGTGTCCCGCATTGGCAGGCGGGTTCTTTACCACTAATGCCATCTGGGAAGCTCAACAGGACACGTGGTTGGTCTCAAATGCCCAGACCTGGGCTGTCTGTCACTACTGACTTTGTTTGTTTATCTGTATGTGATGTGTTGGAAACTGATTGTTCCCCTAAGGTCCCCAGCATACAAGGTCGTGAACCTTTGTCCCAAGGTGGTAAGGCCAGGCACTTCGCATTGCAGCTCTGCCTTCCACCCTTTTCTCATCATTTCTATCATTAAATAGCCCACATCAGGGCATTCTTCATAGTAAGGGTTTGAAAAAGCTTAAGCACTTAAGAATGAATGCATTCCAGTGTCTAAGATGTGTTTTCTAAGACTGGGAATAAAGCAGTGATAATTAGTAAGCAGTTGTGCTCTCTGCTTAATTAGACCTGCCTCATGGCTTGTCTGTTAATAAGAGCTGATCGCCATGGTTTACATGCAACTCAGGCCCATGTTGTCCTTGAGTCCAGCAGCTGACCCATGGGACTGCCCCATAGAAGCAGAGAAATCTTTTAATCAGCTTCTTTCCCCATCATCGATTTGCCTTCCCATGGCAGGGACACTATGGATCTTAGGAATCAAGATCCTCTACCTAATATGCCAGCTAGTGGGTACCTAGAGTCTGAAGGCTGGTAAAGGTCAGAGAGGTTGGGTTGCCAGTGAACTCAGAGAGCTCACTGTCGTTGAATTTCTACGGTATGCCGTGCACTCTGCTTTTAACCTAAATGCACCTTGTTTGTTCTTCAACTTGTTCACCAAATCGTGTCTGACTCTCTACAATTCCATGAGCTGCAGCACACCAGGCTTCCCTGTCCTTCGCTATCTCCCAGCGCTTGCTCAAACTCAGGTGCATTGAGTTGGTGATGCCATCCAGCCATCTCACACTCTTTCGTCCCCTTCTCCTCCTGCCCTTAATCTTTCCCAGCATCAAGGTTTTTTCCAGTGAGTCGGCTCTTTGCATCAGGTGGCCAAAGTATTGGAGCTTCAGCATCAGTCCTTCCAGTGAATATTCAGGGTTGATTTTCTTTAGGAGGGACTAATTTGATCTCCTTGTTCTTCACCTTAGGGGTTGGCAAAAAGAGCCAGAGAATACATTTGTCAGGCTTTGCAGGCTGTACCGTCTCTGTGGTGACTCAGCTCTGCCACTGCCATGCAAAACAGCCATGGATAATGTACATGGATGATGGAGGTTGGGTTCCAATAAAACTATATGTATGGACACAGACATTTGAATGTCATAGAGTTTTCACATCATGAAATATATTGCTACTATTTTTTTCCCCAACCACATAACAGCCCGTGATTGCTCTTGGACTGTAGCAAAACCAGTCATAGGCTGGATTTGGCCCATAGGCCTTGGTTTACAAATCTCTGCTTTACAGCATTTCTCCGAGGTAGGTATTTTATCATCCACGTTTTACAATGAGCAGATTCAGTGTGGACTGTGTGACTGTGAGTCACAGGCAGACCTGTCTCAGGCGTTGCGAGTTCTCTCTGCTTCACTTGTTGCCTTTGCTGCATCTTCCCGCTGCAAAGAGCTGTGCACACCAGGCAGCAGAGATGGGTGTGTATCTAAGATTTATCTTGTAGTTACTGGGGAGAGTGTGAACAGCTCTGTGTTACAGCCTGTAAATCTGTTTAAACCTTTGCTTTGTCATTTAGCAGCTGGTAGATTCTGAATGTCTTTGATTTTTGTGCTTTATCTGAAAACTGGGATTAATAAATGACTATTTTACAAGGTTATCATGGGAATTCTTTAGATGCTTTTATAATAATGAGCCCAGCAGAATTTCTGGCATAGCAAGACACTCAGATATCTGTTGGATTTTCTTCTTACATTCTAGCTCAGAAACCCGTGTGGCTGGCTTACCCATCTTTCATGAAAGTGATGATGCTCAGAGATCTGATAAAAAAAATTCCCAGTTTTGTATAAATACTGGTAAAGCTTGGGCTTACCTGAGGGCTCAGTTGGTAAAGAATCTGCCTGCAGTGCAGGAGACCCTGGTTTAATTCCTGGGTCGGGAAGATCCGCTGGAGAAGGGATAGGCTACCCACTCCAGTATTCTTGAGCTTCCCTTGTGCTCAGCTGNACAGTATACAGCCTTGATGTACTCCTTTTCCTATTTGGAACCAATCTATTGTTCCATGTCCAGTTCTAACTGTTGCTTCCTGACCTGCATACAGGTTTCTCAAGAAGCAGGTCAGGTGGTCTGGTATTCCCATCTCTTTCAGAATTTTCCACAGTTTATTGTGATCCACACAGTCAAAGGTTTTGGCATAGTCAATAAAGCAGAAATAGATGTTTTTCTGGAACTCTCTTGCGTTTTTCTTGATCCAGTGGATGTTGGCAATTTGATCTCTGGTTCCTCTGCCTTTTCTAAAACCAGCTTGAACATCAGGGAGTTCACGGTTCACGTATTGCTGAAACCTGGCTTGGAGAATTTTGAGCATTACTAGCATGTGAGATGAGTGCAATTGTGTGGTAGTTTGAGCATTCTTTTGCATTGCTTTTCTTTGGGATTGGAATGAAAACTGACCTTTTCCAGTCCTGTGGCCACTGCTGAGTTTTCCAAATTTGCCGGCATATTGAGTGCAGCACTTTAACAGCATCATCTTTTAGGATTTGAAATAACTCGACTGGAATTCCATCACCTCCACTAGCTTTGTTCATAGTGACGCTTCCTAAGGCCCACCTGACTACCCATTCCAGGATGTCCGGGTCTAGGTGAGTGTGAGTGATCACACCTTTGTGATTATCTGGGTAGTGAAGATCTTTTTTGTACAGTTCTCCTGTGTATTCTTGCCACCTCTTCTTAATATCTTCTGCTTCTGTTAGGTCCATACCATTTCTGTCCTTTTTTGCATAGGCTCATGCAAAGAGCCCATCTTTGCATGAAATGTTCCCTTGGTATCTCTAATTTTCTTGAAGGGATCTCTAGTTTCCCATTCTGTTGTTTTCCTCTCTTTCTTTGCATTGATCAGTGAGGAAGGCTTTCTTAACTCTCCTTGCTATTCTTTGGAACTCTGCATTCAAATGGGTATATCTTCCTTTTCTCCTTTGCTTTTTGCTTCTCTTCTTTTCACAACTATTTGTAAGGCCTCCTCAGACAGCAATTTTGCTTTTTTGCATTTCTTTTTCTTGGGGATGGTCTTGTTCCCTGTCCCCTATACTGTCATGAACCTCCATCCATAGTTCATCAGGCACTCTATCAGATCTAGGCCCTTAATTCTGTTTCTCACTTCCACCAGGGCAAACCATTCAATATCACGGTAATCCAAGTCTATGCCCCTACCAGTAATGCTGAAGAAGCTGAATGGTTCTGTGAAGACTTACAAAACCTTCTAGAACTAACATCCCCAAAAGATGTCCTTTTCATTATAGGGGACTGGAATGCAAAAGTAGGAAGTCAAGAAATACCTGGAGTAACAGGCAAAATTGGCCTTGGAGTACAGAATGAAGCAGGGCAAAGGCTAACAGAGTTCTGCCAAGAGAGCGCATACGGTCATAGCAAACACCCTCTTCCAACAACACAAGAGAAGACTCTACACATGGACATCACCAGATGGTCAACACCGAAATCAGATTAATTATATTCTTTTCAGCCAAAGATAGAGAAGCTCTATATAGTCAGCAAAAACCAGACCGGGAGCTGACTGTGGCTCAGATCATGAACTCCTTATTGCCAAATTCAAAATTAAATTGAAGAAAGTGGGGAAAACCACTAGACCATTCAGGACGTTCTTTATTCATATGCAAAAATTTGAGTAGTGTATTTGGTGAGGAAAAAGTTTACAAAATGGAAAGATAGACATCATTGACTAAAAAGCAAAAACTAAGTTATAAACAATATGACCTCATTTGGGATTTTAAAAAGTATACATATGTTTGTATCCAGGGACATGGCTAGTAGAAGATGATGTAGAAGGGATATACATGAAGGCAGCGGGTCGTAAATCACACTCCCCAGGCCAGCAAGCAGCAACAGCATTCAGTATCACGTTAGCAATGCAGATTCTCAGGTCCTCAACCAGATAAGGAACTCTAGGTATATGTTATACCCCATGGTATCTGTTTATAAGGAGTTCATGATCTTAGGGTGAATGTGATACAAGCTCAATTCTTGTTTTTTCTTTTTTCTAATTTTTATTGGCATATAGTTGCTTTACAATGTGTTAGTTTCTGCTGTACAGCAAAGTGAATCAGCTGTTAGGCTACATATATATTCCTCTTTTTTAGATTTCCTTCCCATTTAGATCATCACAGAGGATACAAGCTCAGTTCTGATAACAGTTTCATTAAAGTGTTAATCATGATCTCTCAGTGGTAGACTGTAATTTAAAAAATTTTGCTTACGTGAATTATCTATAGCTTGCATATAGATGATTCTGTACCAATAGATTATTTTTAAATTAAGAGGCTTTTAGGAGCGTGTCGCAAATTTTAATTTATTGTGTTTTTGCTTTCATTTCAGTTTAAAGTACTTTCTAATTTCCTTTTGGTTTCCCGTTGACTCAGAAGTTAGTTATTTAGAAGTATGTTATTTTGTTTCCAAATATAGGGATTTTCCACAGTTCTGAATGTAATTCTCTGCTTGTTGGGGAATGTAGTTCGTATGACATGAAAGGCTTTTAAATAATTTATTGGATACCCCTTTAATGGCCCAAAATGTGGTTTGTTTTGGTAAATGTTTTATGTGTATTTGAAAAGAATGTAAATTTTGGTGGATGGAATGCAGTGTCCCATCTGTGTCAATTAGATCATATTGGTCGATATGTGTGTGCTTAGTCCCTCAGTCATGTCCGACTGTTTGTGACCCCTTGGACTGTAGCCCACCAGGCTCCTCTGTCAATGGAATCCTTCAGGCAAGAATACTGGAGTGGGTTGCCATTTTCTTCTCCAGGGGATCTTCCTGACCCAGTGATCCAACCCGCTTTTCCTGAATTGCAGGCATGTTCTTTACCACTGAGCCACGTGAGTTGATAGTAATGTTCAAATCATCTCTATCCTTACTGAGTTTCTGTCTTATATGTTCTACTAGTTATTGAATGAGTAGTATTAAAATCACCAACTGTAATTGTGTTTTTGCCTCTTTCTCCTTGCAGTTTGATCAGTTTTTGTTTCATGTATTTTGAAATTCTGTTATTAAGCATATAAATACCTAAGATTTTATTTTCTCTTAATTCATTGACTTCTCCGCAATTAAGAAATCACCTTCTTTATTCTTGATGATATTCTTTAGTCTAATGTCTACTTTGATACTAATCTAACCATTTCAATTTTTTAGAGTTCTTAATGTTAGCATAATGTGCTTTCTCCCCCCATCCTTTTGTTTTTAACTATGTGTGTCTTTGTACTAGCAGTGTGTTTCTTATAGTCAGCATAGAGTGGATCTTGCCTTTTTATCAGATCTGACTATCTTTGCTTGTAAATAGGTGTTTAGACTATTTACATTTACTCTTAAACTATTGATATCGTAAAATGGGTCATCTTGCTCTTTGTTTTCTGTTTCTTATCCTGTTCGTTTCATTTTTCCTGTCTACCTTTTGATTAATTGAACATTTTGATTTCATTTTACTTTCTTTATTGGTTTATTAACTATAGCTCTGTGACTTGTAACCTGAATGGTTGTGTTAGGGTTAATAATGTTCATCTTCAACTTATCACAGCCTGTCTTCAAGTGATACTGGTTCATTTCACATAGCTCAGTGGAAAAGAATTCAGCTGCAGTGCAGGAGACCTGGGTTCAGTCTCTGGGTTAGGAAGATCCCCTGGAGGAGGGCGTGGCAGCCCACTCCAGTATTGTCGCCTGGAGAATCCCATGGACAGAGGAGCGTGGTGGGCTACAGTCCATGGAGTTGCAAAGAGTTGGACACGACTGAAGCAACTTAGCACGCCTGCATTATGCTTCCGTTTTCTACTTTTTTGACCTTTTTGCTATTGTTAGTTTTTCTTTTACATGCGTTATGAAACCTGTATTACATTGTTTTATTTACCAATCAGTTATATTTTTATTGAAGTATACTTGATTACCAGTCAGTTACCTTCTGTGGAGACTTAAATAATTTTAAAATTCTTAAAACATATAAACCATGAAGTTGCCATTTTGGCGTTCCTCGTGTCTTTCTGTAGATACAGATTTCTTATCTGATATTGTTTTTTTCCTGCTTCCTTTAACATATCTTATTATGTGGCTCTGCTGATGATAAATTCTCTGAGCTTTCATTGGAAATGTTTTTTAGTTTGCTTTCCTTTTTGAAAGATGTATTTTGCTGAGTGTGAAATTCTAAGATGATTTCAGTATGTTGAAAAATCTTTTACCATTGCATTTTCATTTGCATTGTTTCTGTCAGGAAAGCTAATGTTATCTTTATCTTTGCTCCCTTGTATGTAATATCTCTTTTCCACTAGCTGATTTAAAAATTTTTCTTTTTATCATTATTTTTGAATAATTTGATCATATAATAGCTTGTGCTTTCATATAGATTTTTTCATGTTTCTTATGCTTGGGGTTTGCTTAGGTTCTTGGATCTGTAGGTTTAGAGTTTTTTTCAAATTTTGAAAATTTATGATCATTATATCTTGAATATTTTTTCATTTCTTTCCTCCTCCCCTGCCATCTCTTCTCCTTTGGGACTCCAATTACATGGGTGTTAGGCTGCCCAAAGTTATTCTACTGTTGTCTGACACTGTTAATTTTTTGGTAATTTTTCTTTCTGTTTCATTTTGGATGGCTTCAGTTGCTGGTTCAAGTTCACTAGTATTTCTTCTGCTGTGTTTCATCTGGTGTTAAGCTGATCTTGGGCATGGGTATGTTTATGCCACATTATGTATCTTCATCTCAAAGTTTAGTTTGATTCCTCTTAAAATCTTCATATCCCAACCTTGTGATCATAGAGAATACAGTCTTACTGTCTTCGTATCCTTTTTATTTTACTAATTTTAACCTCGTGTCCCTTCTAGATTGGACTTGATTGTTTTTATTTTGTCCAATTATGTGTCATATTTTCCAGCTGCTTTGTCTGCCTGGTGATTTTTTTTTTTAATTGGATATCAGATACTGTGAATTTTACTGTGTTGAGTGCTGGGGGTAATTTTGCATTCCTATGAATGTTACTGAGTTTGGGGAGGGAGGTGCGTGTAAGTTATTTGGAAATAATTTAGTCCTGTCAGAACTGGCTTTTAATTCTTGTTAGGTAGGACCATTGTAGTGTGCAATCTGGGGTGAATTATTCCCTACTCCTTAGTGATGACCCTTCAGTACTCTACCCAGTGTTCCTGAGTCAAGAGCGAATAGGTAGTATTCCTGGCCTTGTGTGAGCACCAAGGCTATTACCTCGAATCCTTCTGTGTTCTGTTTCTTAAATTTTTTGACTCATCTTGGCTCCTTCCCACGTGAGCTTTTCTGCTCACATGAGTCCTCTGCTGTTTTCTTGCTAACGCTCCGTCCTCTCCTGCGTGCTTCCTACTTTCCTGCAAACCCTCTCTGCCTTGATCCCTTGCATGCTCAGCCCCATCCCTTCAGCTCATGGAGTTTGCCAGCTTCTGCTATATTTTCTCTCTGCACCATATCCTGAAGATGTGCTCAAGGCGGAGGCTGGTGTAGTCATCAGGGTCGTGATTCTAGTTTCTTGTTCCTCAGGGATGACTCAGTTTCTCACTGGTGTTCAGATCTTCAGATGTAACGGGGTTTTTTTTTCTTTTTGTTGTTGGTGTTTCATGTAGGAAGATAAATCTAGTTCCTGTTACTCTAGTTTGATCAGAACTCTCTAAAAACTTAGAGATTTTTAAAAAGAAAGCCACATTTAATATCATCTCTCTATATAGCCATATATGAAAATAAAGAAAGTTAGTTGCTCAGTCATGTCCAACTCTTTGCAAACCCATGGACTGTGTAGCCTGCCCGGCTCCTTTGTCCATGGGATTCTCCAGGCAAGAGTACTGGAGTGGGTTGCCATTTCCTTCTCCAGGGGATCTTCCCAACCCAGGGATTTAACCTGGGTCTCCTGCGTTGCAGGCAGATGCTTTACCCTTTGAGCCACCAGTTAAAATCAATATGAAAAATTGCATTCAAGCAAACTATTACAGACAAAAATTCAAAGTAAAGTCATTTCTTACAGGAGCCAGCCTGCAAGAAGATTAATTTATTGCAGCGAGTTCTAGACACCGGATAATTTTTTTGTGTCAGATTTTATCTGGTTCCTATATATCTTACAGTTGATGGTGAAATATTTCTGTTGTATGCAGCTTTGACATTAAGAAAAAGAAAGATGAACTTTTGAGTCTTTTTAGAGGAGCAGCATATTATGTTGCAGAAAAAGCACAGGTGTGGAGTCAGATGGATTTGAAGTCAAATCCCAGCTGTCTGACCTTGAACAACTTAAATAAGCTCTCTTAACTTGGCTTCCTTCATGTGTAAAACAACCATTTTGTTGTGAATATTAAATGAAAGTGTATAAAGTACCTATCCAATGCTTGGCACACAGAAATCATGAAATCACCTCTTACCTGTCCTTCTGCCTCATGTCATGTTAAGTGACTCTTTTGCAGTGGGGGCGGGGGGCGGGGGGGTGCG
>SJYV01024079.1:55581-84331 GCA_006410875.1 Neotragus pygmaeus | reverse complement strand
GCGGGGGGCGGGGGGGTGCTGCACTGTACAATAGGGGGATCTTAGTTCCCTGACCAGGGATTGAACTTACGCGCCCTGCAGTGGAAGTGTGGAGTCTTAACCAATGGATTGCCAGGGAAGTTCCTAAGTGACTCTCTTCTCACAAGACCCTGTCTAAAAGTACCTCAGATATTTCAGTTGCCTACAAAACCCACCTGAAATGCTTCTTACCAAACAATAGGGGGAAAAGATGTTTAGGAAAAGAACAAAAAGGCTTTGGGGACAGCGATTCATCTTGCTTTGCCTTTGAAACCTAGGCATTAAGGCATTTCTTCTCTAAGTGTATTTCAGGGCAGAAAACACATGCCGAAAGGGGAAAGTAACATTAATAGGGGATCAAAGGAAAACAGGGAGGCTGGCTGAGATATAGGAAGCAGAGCAAAATGGGGCTGGAAAGCTGTGTTGAAACTACACTGTTGTCATCCCCCACCGATCCCCCCCACCAGCAAATGTGTATGTTGCAGCTCTGACACCCAGCACCTCAGAATGTGACTGTTCTTGAAGACAGGGCCTTTGGAGAGGTGATTAAGTTAAAATAAAGACTTTAGAGTGGGGCCTAGTCCAGTCTGAACCATATCAATTTTAAGAAGAGGAAGCTAGGAGATACCCGGGAGACACTGGGCCCGTGTGCACAGAGGGGGGACTTGGTGAAGACACAGTCAGAACGGGGTCGTCCGCAAGTCAGTGAGAGAGCCCTCAGGGGTAACCAGACCTGGGGCGCCTTCAGCCTCCAGAACTGGGAGGAAATAGATCTCTGCTGTTTAAGCCGCTCCATCTGTGGTCCTTCGTGATGGCAGCCTGAGCAAATTCTTAACTTCCAGGCCTGCAAAGCCCAGTGGGGGAAGTTTTTTGTGTCCATGAGGTCTTCCTGAGCAGATGTGGCATTTCTGGAAGCCCATGCATTTTAACCACATCTCTTCTTCTTAGGCTGAAGGAACAAGTGAGTTGTCTAGGAGGACCTGGTCTAGTTCAAGTACTTCCCTGTAGCCCTCCATGTGGGCTTCCCTGATAGCTCAGCTGATAAAGAATTAGCTGGTAATGCAGGAGACCCTGGTTCAATTCCTGGGTTGGGAAGATCCCCTGGAGAAGGGTTAGGCTATCCACTCCAGTATTCATGGGCTTCCCTGGTGGCTCAGATGGTAAAGAATCCACCTGCCATGCAGGAGACCTGGGTTCAATCCCTAGGTTGGGAAGATCTACTAGAGGAGGGCATGGCAACCCACTCCAGTATTCTTGTCTTGAGAATCCCCATGGACAGAGGAGCCTGGTGGGCTGTAGTCCATGGGGTCGTAAAGAGTCAAACACGGCTGAGCGACTAAGCACACCAGAGCCCTCTCTGCATATCAAGCTTCAATACTTTTAACTAGTCGAGCAGCAACCCTATGTTCCTTCTTGCTGCCCCAGCTCATCCATTTAGAGTGGTTTGCATCCTCCATGGGCAGGATGTTTTCTCTCAGTCCTGCAAATATCAATCTCATTGGTAAACAGAGGCTCTTGCAGGCCCAGTGTTCTCACCAAGGCCGATTTAGCCGTGATGTTACCGAGGCCCTGCAGCGTCATCGCTGTAGAGCTACCCGACAGGCTCATTCGGGCCAGTCTGATGTTCCCAGACCTCCATGTTCTAAAACCACATGCTCAGTTGGCTCAAATAGGTGCTTGTATTTGGTGTATTCCCCACAAATGCCAAAAACAGAAGAGAGATGTTTCAAAACAGTTCATAAAATTGGCAGCTACCGTGCCAGAGCATGGCTGTTGGGTCCTGAGCGGGTTTGCAGAAGTTTAGGCGGATTCTGCAACAGAGCCGGTGATGGTGAATGAGCTCAGAAACAGTTCCCCTGAGGCGGCCCCAGAGGCCACAAGAGCACAGGCTGGCAGGCTTGTAAGTGGGCGCTCAGCCGTCACGGGAAACCCTTCTAGAATTCTCCAGTTAATTCAACTCCAGCAAACACAGCTGTGTCAGAGTTTCTCCATTTGCCTGGTTCCTCCAGCCCTCAGATGTTACGGGGGTAGACAGATGGCATCAGAGGAACTGTCTCATCTTCCCGACGCAGAAGTGGAGACAGACGTGTCTACCATTAGACTTTCTGCTCCCTCCCCAATGCCCTGTGTTCTCAAGCTGTCTTTTCACACCATCTCAGATGTCTTAGGGTAGTGGTTATCCTTTCTTGCTCATGTTCTCAAACCCTCGCCTTTCCAGGCACAGCAGGTCTTTCCTTTGGGAGACAAGCAGTTAACAGTACCTTTATTTATGAACCTAGAGTCTGTCATACAGAGGTGAAGTAAGTCAGAGAAAAGCAAAATATCGTGTATTGACGCATAGATACGGAATCTAGAAAAATGGTCCTGATGAATCCGTCTGTAGAGCAGGAATAAAGACACAGACGTAGAAAATGGACTTGGGGACACAGAGGATGGAGCGAGGGGCACAAATTGCGAGAGATGCGTTGGCATATATACACGACCATGTGTAAAATAGACAGCTAATGGGAAGCTGCTGTATAATACAGGGAACTCAGCTCAGCCCGGTGCTCTGTGATGACCGAGAGGGCTGGGATGGGGCGGGGTTGGGAGGGAAGTCCAAGAGCGAGGGGATATATGTGCATGTGAGTGTGTGTGCGTGCGTGTGTACGCATATAGCTGCTTCATGTTGTTGTACGGCAGAAGCTAACAACACTGTAACGTAATAAAGCAGTTATCCTACCATTTAAAAAAATTAAAAATTTAAAAGACAGTACCTTTGTTTGATTATTCTCTCTCCTCCCCATTCCCAGTCTCTGGCTTCTTCCTTCACAGCCCAGCTTCTTGGAAAAGCCTTTCATCCTTCCTGTCTCCTCACTGTCCACCCGACTCTCAGACCCACCTCCAAGTGCACTGACCCACAAATCCTGTAGTTCCTGCCTTGTCTGATAGTCCAACAGTTCTTGCTCTTCCTCCTTCCGGAAACACCGTGTTCCCCTGGCTTCCGTGGCCCCACTCGCCGCTTTCATTCCTTCTGTCCTCATCTGCTCCCGTTGGCCCTTCTCTGGTAGATGTGGCATCAGTGCTGATATGTTGCATCCTCTGGGCTCCACGAGGCCGCCTTGTCCTCCTGGAGTCAATATAAGTTATAGCATTCTAGAGAAAAGAAAAAAAAAAGGCACAGGCAGCCTCAAACCCTCAAAATAATTTCGATTTTGAACAGCTCCTAGTGAAGTCTCAAAATACTTGTAAGTCTCACCATTGAGAATTTGTGTCTCAGTGTCTCCTTTCTTCCTTTGTAGGTGTGGCTGGATCTCCTAAAACCTATTGTCAAGCAGATTAGAAGTAAGTATGCACCCCTCCTGTTTCACGGTGATGTCAGATGTCCGCCTGGCCTAGAAGGCCACTGCCCTGCAGGCGACTAGCCACCTCTTCTGTTTTTGCCTGACAATTGTGTTTTGTCACCTGCTAATTTACGTGCTATTCAAATGCATCTTCTGCAATTTTAATATATAACAATTTGGTAATCAGAACCTTGCCTGGAAAAGTCAAATGTCATTTTGATCAACGATTGAAGCAGGCTGTTAAGGCCCAGAGCAGTTGAGCTGGTCTCTCTCTGTGCTTGTGTTTCTTGTTGTCACTTTTGCAGAGGGAGGTGGAAGTATTTATTCATAAAATTGCCATTAGGATTTCTGTGCTGCCTTTTCAAAGCCTGTGAAAGTGGTATTTGCCGGGAGGGGACGGGGAATAGGTGCCCCAAAATGTGTCTGTCTGAATGGTAAGCAAAACAGAGGAGGTCTGGCCTGCATTTAAACGGAGTTCTTGAAGAAAAGATTGAGGAGGGTCTGGGAGAGANGGGTGACGGGGCAAGAGCTTGTCAAGAGTTGTAAGGATGTCATCTACCAACCAGTACTGGATCTTGGCCTACAGCTGGCCAAACCCTAGGGGGATTAGGGGAGGGCTCGAGACCAAGCCCATCTCTCTGTCTCCATGGAGCTCGGCCAGGGGGGCAGAGAGTCCTCCTTCCTGTCCTGGCCCAGACAATAAACCAATGAGCAAACATGCATAATTTGTTGGGATGATAAGAGGCTGGACGAGATTGAAGTGGGCAGGGAGGCCTGGGAGCAGTGGGGACTGTCCTACAGGATGAGCAGAGAAGACCTCTGATAAGCTACAATTTGATCAGAGACGTGGAGGAAATGAGGGTTGGAACATTCTTCTGAGGGAAAAAAAATGTGCCAGGTCAGGGGAACAGCCAGCTGCAAAGGTCTTGGGGCAGGAGTGCACCCACCACGTTTCTGGAACAGGAAGGGGGCCAGAGGGTGCAGAATGGCACTGTCAAGTGGTGGAGCATGGACTTTGACCCCAAGTCACTGGGGGGGGTGAGGCAGAGGAATGCCCGCCTTTCCAGAGAAGGGACCTGTGAGGGCAGAGGGAAGAAGGGTTTCATTTTACAGCGGGTTTGGAGAGACGGGTGGAGAGGGTGAGAGGAAGGAGGCGAGTGCCCAGGACAATTGAACTTCCTTCCTCTCCTCTTGGGAAGCACACAGGCTCCTCCTGGAGCTGGAAAATGGGGCAAACAAATGACTGAATGGAGGGAAACTATTCCTGCCCCCTTCCTCAAGCCTCCTCCCCCTCAGGCTTGATACCCTGTATGGCCCTTAGACTATTTTCGAGCAAATGTACACGTGCACCCAACCATCTACCCACCACTGCCACGTTTCCTGCGCCAAGGCTGCGAGTCCTGCAAGGGGCCACCAAGGGAACCAGGCTGGACCTCGTCCCTGGGGCTCTGCCTGAGGCTCGCAGCCTCCTGCTCTCCCTACCCTGGCAGAAGATTCTCCCAGTCCGCACCCCAGGGGACATCAAACCTTGTCTCTACCATCTGCAAGTGCCCAGCTGTCTTTCAGGTCGGGCCTTAGAAAGCATGAGGAAAATTGGGGCCGAGGCCTTCCAGGCTCTAAAGGGTTCATGCTCTGAACTTTAAATAGCTGTGCTATGCTTTTAAATTTGACACATTTCTTTTTCTGAACCTAAAAACAGCACAATGGAGCAAGCAAGCAAGAAATGTAGTGAGTCATCCTCGGGAGGAAGAGAGCTAAGAGATGTGGTCAGGGGAACATGGGGTTGGGGTCAGGGTAAAGAGTGCAAACAGCAGTGGGAATACATGAGGCCAGTAGGATTGGCTGTGAGTCCTCTCTGGAATAAGTGACTCTGTCCTCTGGGTGTGACACCTGGTAAGCCTCGGGTGTATTGGGAAGACAGAGGAAGGTGGCAGAGATTTAAACCCAACATCTGCTCAAGTAGCATACCCCTCAGACATTAGTAAAGAACACACTTTATCACCGTACATCTGCTTGCTTAGATGACCCTTCTCAGCACCAAGATTTTACAGTTGAGGCAACTGAGGCATAAGAGGCTTGTGAA
Source organism: Neotragus pygmaeus (assembly GCA_006410875.1). NCBI lineage: Eukaryota > Metazoa > Chordata > Mammalia > Artiodactyla > Bovidae > Neotragus > Neotragus pygmaeus. Next base: position 78,907 of record SJYV01024079.1, on the reverse strand, counting down.
TTTCATAAATTCTCCCACATTAGGTCAGGACTAAAGCCTGGGTTTCAAGACTCCATGTTTACCTAGATTTGGGCAAAGAATACTGTGTTTCCTTTATAAACCTCTCAGAACACAGCCTCACATTTTCTTGGATTACATAAAATTTGGACAGCAGGTATGGAGTGAACTACTGCAGGGGAAGGGAATTCTTGGTTTAGCATATAGGGATTAAAAGCCTACTGCAGCCTAGGATGATCCAAATCATGCTTGCAAACAGGCAGCCCGGACGCCTTCCAGCCAACTTGAACCAGTTGCGCCTGGAGGGGCGAGTGCCAAACAGGCCTCCAGTGGGCACAGAGCTCAGGGCTACACTGACAGTGCTCTGGGCATGGCCCGCAGTAGGCCTGGTGGCCCTTAGCTCCCAAGCTAAAGCTGGGAGGCCACAGCCTGCTCCACTTTCTCCAAGCATCATTTCGATTCAGAAGAATCACGGTTAGTGCTTTGGAAACTGCAAAGCTCTTAGAGTATCTGTTTCAATGTAGACCCTGCCACCTAAGAGACCTTGACCACATGGTGAGCCTTTGACAAAACTGGGAGATGGAGGCAGCAGTTGTCTTAAGGCACCAAATCTGGCTTGACTGCATCCTGGGGCCCCGGCTCTTTCTCCACCAGGTGCTCTGGGGTCAGTCAGGCAAGAAGTCAGATCCCCACATTGCTGCTTGGAGCTGGGCATCCTTGGACTGTACAGTGTCTCTTGGTGCCTCTCAGTTTTCTTTGTGAGATAGGATGGGGATTATACAAACTGTCCTCACTGGGAAGTTCCAGAGATTAGAAGGAAAATGTATGTAATAATCATTTTCATGTACATATAATAATGTCATATGATAATGCGTGTAAGCCACTGGCACATAGCAAAGGCTCAGTAGACAGTGGTTTACATACCTCCCCCGGAGTCCCCCACCAAGGCCCGCAGACCCTCAGTCCCCACGGGAGGCAGCCCAGTGCTTTTTTTTTTTTTTTTNGAAGGTGTTTTGAAAGCCTCCAGCCCCATCAAGGAGAGAAGCAAAGAATGAAATTTTGGCCCCATTAAAGGCATTCAAGGGGCTTTCCCTGGTAGCTCCGAAGTAAAGAACCCACCTGCTAATGTAGGGGACACAGGTTCAATCCCTGGTTGAGGAAGATCCCCTGGAGAAGGAAATGGCAACCCACTCCAGTATTCTTGCCTGGGAAACCCCATGGATAAAACAGCCTAGTGGGCTATAGTCCATGGGGTCACAAAAGAGTTGGATACAACTTACTAAATAACAACAACAACAACAAACGCATTCAAAATTCAAGTTACAAACAAAACACGGTGCCCTCCAAACCAATCACCCTTTAAATCAAGCTTTGGTCCTGGGCCTCTGGTCATTCAGGATATGAGTGGACAGTTGAATGTGATAAATTGAAGTGAAAACTCTTTTGGAGATAAGTTCAGAGAAATCCAAAATAATGAAGGCCTATAGCATTATCTTGAGTGACTTTTCCTCTCACAAGCAACTTTACAATTGAAAACTTGGTTTGCTTGTGATAGAATGATTCTGTGTACACCCTGATGAAAGGTGTACTATAAAGGAAGCTATAATACTTTCAGAAAATAAGGAAGAAATAAAAGTCACAAGAAAACTTGCCCCACAGATTTTCTTCTAATTAGGCAGCATGAACTGAAAAGAGCACAGGCTTGAGAGTTAAAGCGCTTTGTTCAAATTTTGGTTTCACTCCCTCTTGGCTGTGTGACCTTGAACATGTTACTTAACCTCACTAAGCTTCACAGGGTGGTTGCAAGGATTAAGTGAAATAAGACTTAGAAATGGCTTATCCCAATATCCAGAACATAACTGATACCCCACTTCACCCTTCTTTCACTTATAAGAAACTATATAATTTGGAAGAAAATAAAGGAAAATCTAAATTTCTTCTTTAACTTAGAAGAAAATAGGATTTGGGTTTGAAGCTGGCTTTTAACTTTTTCTCTGTAACAGTGAAGATAAGAGACCATCTAGTAACCATATGACCAAAGTAACAGTGATTGTCTTGACTCTGATTGATTTTGTATTTTCTTTCAAGATGTAATTTTCTTACTGGTAACATGGAAGAGTTGTATCCACTGTAAATGAACAGGGTGTTGAAAGGATTAAGTGAAACACTGCATAAATGTCCATAGCTCAGTGCCACTTAGTTTCATAAGTTTCATTATTACTCTTTGCCTCTCTCATGGGACATCTGTGAGAATATAATTGCCATCAATTATTTCAGAAATGCCTGTGGGCCTTCACTATCTTCCTCACAAATCACTCTTTCACCAAGGTTCTTCCCTAGAGAGACCAGCACTGAGGCACTCACAAGGTGCCTGTTTCTTTGCGCACGCTACGCAGATGACTGATTTTAACACAAGGCACAGCAGAACCTGCATTTCCAAATGAGAGTTGTATCAAAGTTCATGAGAGATTAAAATTCTTGTTCCTCTAATATCCCTCTACCCTGAGAACCTCCCTCACAATCTGCTCCGTATCCCTTTATCTAAGCAGAAACAAAACAGAAAAAGGATTTTGAATGAATAAAGAAATAGATTTTTGTGGGTAGCTTGTAAGTTGGTTCTGAAGGCAATTCATGAATATTTTTGAGCAACAATCAGCAAAATTTGCAAAGAGACAACATAGAAGGAATACTATCACTGAGGTATATTAATTATAAAATGACTTTTTAAAGTCACATCTTACAGTGGGAAAGGATCTATATTCAGAGGCATTAAAAAGCCTACTTCCCTTTGTGCCCCTTTCAGGCTCTGACATTGGCACCTTGCCTGTTCACAGAATCCTAAAGTTTTGACCCATATTTGGGATATCGGGTTTTTTTGTTTTGTTTTGGGTGTTTCTAAATCATTGTAATNTAGGACGCATGGCTGAGAAAAGCCCCCAGGTCTGAAGGCTGGAGGGAGGGTGTCATCGCGAATGATGACATTTGTCCCTGATGGGAACCCAGGATGGGAACTGCAAATGGTGGAAAGCTGTCAGAGCCGGGACCGCGGCTGTGGCTTGGGTCAGCACCTGAGCAGAGGTTCAGCTTTCCAGCTCTGTGGGTTGTGACTCGCCTCGTGAGACAAGACTGTCGTTCTCCATTTAGTAGCAGCATCTGCCTAGCCTTGGGTTGTCTGAGGATCCAAGTAGCCTCGTTTAAATACCCACTTGTGAAAATTGCTGTGCAGAATTAGCTAGACATTCCTGTCTTTCCCATTTTGTTCTTGTTCTTTCGTGAGCCGGAATTGTAATAAACTACAATTTCTGTTAATTTGGGGAGTGGTTAGCAGAAGGAAGCCTGGCTGCTCTTGGCTTCAGGGCTCATGGGCCTTGTTTTCTTTCCATNGAATTAGCTAGACATTCCTGTCTTTCCCATTTTGTTCTTGTTCTTTCGTGAGCCGGAATTGTAATAAACTACAATTTCTGTTAATTTGGGGAGTGGTTAGCAGAAGGAAGCCTGGCTGCTCTTGGCTTCAGGGCTCATGGGCCTTGTTTTCTTTCCATTTTGTACAAATCACTTAACATCACCTTATGATGTATCGTTTTAGTTTTCTTTATACTTGAATGTGTTATCATAGAAACGATAGCACAACATCTATTTTGTGTGATAGTGAAAGGTGGATCAGAAAGACATTTTCTGCTTTTATACCACTGCTGTTAAGATTTGGATTTCATCATAACACCTTGTATTTTATGGAACATAAACTTATTGCTGTTATTCTAAATGTCAGAACCTGTAAGATTGCTTTTGCATTGTGGCTTATACAGCAAAATAAACTCTGACTCAGGTGACCAATGGTTATTTTATCATCGATTTAATATTCTAATTCTGTGAAGTTCCCTATCTCATTCCCAGTCTCACCCTGCCCACCCCCTTCCAGACCTGCTTCTTAATTTTGTTGGACATTATTAATAAAACGGTATACCAGTCACTTAACAAAGGCTTTGACCAACAGCAATGAGTACATTAGCTGCTGTGGCTTGGAGACAGAAATAATAAATTACATAACTGATTTACTTTTTCATTACGTTTTTCTTAAGCTGTCTAAAGCCTATATTTGGGCTAATGTACGTGCATGCTAAGTTGCTTCAGTCGTGTCCCACTCTTTGTGACCCCGTGGACTGTAGCCTGTCAGGCTCTTCTGACCGTGGGATTCCACAGGCAAGAGTACTGGAGTGGGTTGCCATGCTCTCCTCCAGGGGATCTTCTGACCCAGGGATCAAACCTGTATCTCCTGCATTGGCAGGCGGATTCTTTACCACTAGCGCCATTTGGGAACATGTCTGCTTTTAAAATCTGGATATAGTTTAAGTCTCCAGAGAAAAAGTCTGATGCCTCAGTGTAATACTCTTGTCACAGTATTTTTAAAAAACAGGTATCTGGACTTCCTTGGCAGCCCAGTGGTTGAAAATCCACACTTCCGATGCAGTGGGCCTGGGTTCAGTCCTGGTCAGGGAACTGAGATGCCACATGCAGTGAAGTTTTTTGTTTTGGGTTTTTTTTTTTTTTCCTAATTTTAAAATAATTTAAAATTATTTTTTTAATTAAAAAAAAAAAGAGCTGTTTGTCTCCCCACAATGTGAAAATAATGAATAATAACCAAACTTAACCAACTAATTAAGTGACTTGCATGTCAGCAGAACTTCTGTTAGCAGCTTGGAACGAGACTCACTATTAGGTGTATAATATTGCCTCTTGTGTCTTTTTCTTTAATGGCATTTGCAAGATAAATCCATAAATGCTTTGCTGCCTTTTTCCCCCCTTTTTAGGGCCGAAGCATGTTGTCGTCAAGTTTGTGGTGAAATTCTTTCCACCTGACCACACTCAACTCCAAGAAGAACTCACAAGGTTAGTGGTTTGGAAACGGGGTGTTTATTGCTGTGGGCACCACACAGAGAGAGAGAGAATGTTATAAGTTGACTGATGAAACACTTTGATGATGTTGCCTTGACCAGCGTGTGCTCTCTGCCAGACAGTTTAACCTTCCTCTCTCCCAGTTGTGTTTACAAGCATGGGAAGAAAGAAAGGACCATGGTTTCCCTGCAAGCTGATTTCTTAAAAGCTGGGCTATGAAGTGTCTGGGCCTGTAATCTGTTACTGTCATGTTTCTCCCTCTTCTGTCTGTCACATCACAAGGCAGTTTTGGGAAATGAATGTCTTCTGTGGAACCAGGATGTGAACTCAAAGTTTCTGTCTGTTGCTCCGGTGGCCGAGTGGCTATGAACTGTCCGTTTCTTCGAAAGCGTGNATGTTTCTCCCTCTTCTGTCTGTCACATCACAAGGCAGTTTTGGGAAATGAATGTCTTCTGTGGAACCAGGATGTGAACTCAAAGTTTCTGTCTGTTGCTCCGGTGGCCGAGTGGCTATGAACTGTCCGTTTCTTCGAAAGCGTGGCCTAGCCCTGCCCTTGCTGTGTGGCCAGCTAGTTACTTAATCCCCCTGCACTTCTGTTCATTGCCATGTCAGTGTGCCTGCAACACTTGCTTTGCCAGGGTTGTCTTAAGGATAAGCGCTAATATACACAGAGCGCCTGGAACCCAGTATCAGGCAAGTGTAAGTGTTAGTTACTCAGTTGTGTCCAATTCTTTTTGACCCCATGGACTTGTTAGCCCACCAGGCTCCTGTGTCCATGGGATTCTCCAGGCAAGAATACTGGAGTGGGTAGCCATGCCCTTCTCCAGGGAATCTTCCCGATCAAGGGATCAAACCTGGGTCTCCTGTGCTGTATGCGGGTTCTTTACCATCTGTGAACCACCAGGGGAGTCATTTTCTGAACCCAGTAGGGATGCCATCATCCTCACCCCTACTATTACATTACCCATTTTATAATTTGAAGCAAGACACATGCTGTTCTAAAAGAGAGCAGAGCCTGGTGGGAACACGTGAAGATAAAATGCCTCCCTTTCAAGACTAAGTACGCTAGTCTGACCAGCCAGATTGTTGCCACACTTGCCTTTCAGCTGTAGCTGCTCCCAGTGAAGGCTGTCGCATCTTTCTCATCCCTCGGTACAGAGCACAGTATCTTGGGTGGTTGACCATGATTTATCAGAAGGGCGAAGGCAGTCAATCAACAATAGTGATGAAATGTACATGGTGTGAAAGCCTTGTCCCAGGAACGGGGGACTTACTGGTTGAAAAGACAGGCCTGACTCACATGGGACCAGACACAGTAATTAAACAAACACGAAAAATATCAGATAATGGTAAGAGCCTTTAGGTAATGGAGTAGATGATGTGATAGAAAGAGACTGGTGATGACTTCTGATGACTTTACAGTGTGAAATCTGGGATGCTGGGGCTGAGAAAGCAGCAAGGATCTGTCGGTCATTTTCAGAGGACAGAGTTTCCAGGTAGACGGAATGGTTAGACAGTGCCCAAGATCACAAGAGCCACCTGATGTTCAAAGACTGAAAGGAGGGCTCTCGTGGCAGGCACATGGAGAGCGAAGTGCATTGAGGTGGGACCGAGGCCAGGTGATAAGTAGTGTTGAGAGACCAGTTGCCGTGGATACCGAGGGGAGGATGGCAAGAAGAAACGGTAGCTACCCAGGCCAAGATGATGGTGGCAGGGGAGGTGGTACGAGTGGGAGTGGGGAAGATGCATGCTCGTGGAACACGTGCTGGAGGTGGGGTCGTTCTGAGCTAGTGATGGGTGTGGAGACGGTGAGGGAAGTGGAGGGAATGCGTAGGTTTTGGACTTAAGCAACCAGGTGGGTGATAACTACAATGGGGACGGGTGGAGGGAAGGTAGAGGATTGGGGAGGGTGGAGAGTCGAGAGCCTGGTGCTGCCAGGTGATGTAGGAGGTCCCTGCCGAGCATCCCAGGGCTGCATCAAGAGGAGCACTGGGCACCCGAATGTGCGATCCCAGGAAGCCCCTTCCCATGGCTTTGCATGTTATTTATTTATGGCTGGGTCTTCACTGCTGCACACAGCTTTTCTCTCCTTGCGGCGAGCAGGGACTACTCTTGGTTGTGGAGCCCGACCTCTCACTGTGGTGGCTTCTCTTGTTGCAGAGCACAGGCTCAGTGGTTGCAGCTCATGGGCTCTAAGGCACTCAGATTTCTCTCGCCGCGGCTCCCAGGTTCTAGAGCATGGGCACAGTAGAGTTGTTCCACCGCCTCTCGTCAGGGGAACTCTTCCCGGAGCAGGGATCGAACCTGTGTTCCCCGCGTTGGCAGGCGGACTCATTAACGACTGGAAGCCCATCGTCTTCTCATTGAGTCACCACTGGTTGTTTTCCTCCACTTCCATCCCTTGAAAGCAGCAGTTCTGTGACCAGGACCTGTAGAAACCATCAGCCGGCTGGGACGCTTCATGTGAGGGAGAAGCGATTGGGACTGCACCCCACACCTCCCCCACCCCAAGTTCCAGGNTGCAGTCCATGGGGTCGCTAGGAGTCGGACACGACTGAGTGACTTCTCTTTCCCTTTTCACTTTCATGCATCGGAGAAGGAAATGGCAACCCACTCCAGTGTTCTTGCCTGGAGAATCCCAGGGACAGGGGAGCCTAGTGGGCTGCCTTCTATGGGGTCGCACAGAGTCGGACACGACTGAAGTGACTGAGCAGCAGCAGCTGCAGTTCCTGAGCTCTTACTCATGGTCCTACATGACTTAGGTGGCACTAGCGGTAAGGAAGCTGCTTGCCAGCACAGGAGACTTAAGGAGACACAAGTTCAATCCCCGGTTCAGAAAGATCCCCTGGAGGAGGACGTGGCAACCCACTTCAGTACTCTTGCCTGGAGAATCCCATGGACCGAGGAGCCTGGTGGGCTACAGTCCATAGGGTCCCACAGACTCAGACGTGACTGAAGCGATTTAGCACACACACAAATGACTTAAAGGGGATTCATTTGTATTCCGTTTTTTAAAATTGCTAATTTGTATTGAATGCTTTTATTCTAGTCACTGTGTTTGCCATGTGTTACGTCATTTAATTCTTCACGACACCTCTGTGGTGAGTCTTGCTAAAAGCCCTTTTTTTTGGGAAAAGTTAAAAAGACCCTTTTGTTGTTACAAAAGTAATCCATGTACAGTGTAGAAAGTTTGTGACTAAGAAGATAAAACTACCATGTACCTGTTGCCCAGAGCTGAGCATTGCTAACACCTCAGGGAGAGCTTTTCTGATATTTTTTTTCTGTGTATATATGTGTGCTTTTCATCTCATTTAATACCCTGGCTGTATTCAAATGTCCCCCTTGGTTGCCCAGATGTCATTTATACCTGCTCATCCTAAGTGAGATTCACCATAGGAGCCCACATTGCAGCTGGTTGTTACAGCCTTTGAACCCTTTTTAATCTAGCAGAATCTCTTTTTCTTCATGATACCATCTTGTTGAAAAAACTGGACCAGCTGAACTGTGAGATAACCTACCTCCTAAGTTTGTCTGATTGCTTCCTGTGTAGCTTATTTCTCTGTCTTCTGTATTCCCTGCGAACTAGACCTCAGTTCTAAAAGCTTGACAGATATAAATTACACATTCTTGACTAGAATCCCCTCGTAAGTCGTGTCGTGTGCTTCCTATTTCATTAGTGATGCTGAGATTGATCGCTGAGTTAGGGTGGTAGCATTCTTACCTTTCCCTTCTGAAGGAAAATCTTGTGAGTTTGTCTGCATTCAAATGTCCAAACTCCTAAGTGGTTTTTACACCAAGAGCAATCCTTGCCAGAGTCAATAATTTCTTTAGACGCCGTAGGATGAGTGTTTTATAATTGTTATTTTGTGGTGTTATTCGTTGGTGTTCTTCTGTAAAGTAGAATTTTGCCTCATCTAGCTGGATTATCTGTGCATGCTAAATCACCTCAATTGTGTCTGACTTTTTGTGACCCAATGGACTGTAGCCCACCAGGCTCCTCTATATTCTCCAGGCAGGAATATTGGCGTGGATTGCGATGTCCTCCAGGGAATGTTCCCAACCCAGGGATTGGACTCACACCTCTTAGGTCTTCTGCATTGGCAGGCAGGTTCTTCCCCACTAGAGCCACCTATCTGTATATCGTGAAATACTCTTCCTACAGGAGAGACAGATTACATGCCCAGTTTTTTGCCTTAGATTACCAATTTTTATTGGGCTTCCTTGATATTGATATTGGGCTTCCTTGTTTTCCTGATAGCTCAGTTGATAAAGAATCCGCCTGCAATGCAGGAGACATCGGTTCGATTTCTGGGTCGGGAAGATCCGCTGGAGAAGGGATAGGCTACCCACTCCAGTATTCTTGGGCTTCCCTTATAGCTCAGCTGGGAAAGGATCTGCTTGCAATGTGGGAGACCTCTGGATTAGATCTCTGGATTGGGAAAAATCCCCTGGAGAAGGGAAAGGCTGCCCACTCCAGTATTCTGGCCTGGAGAATTCCATGGACTGAAAAGAGTCCANCCTTATAGCTCAGCTGGGAAAGGATCTGCTTGCAATGTGGGAGACCTCTGGATTAGATCTCTGGATTGGGAAAAATCCCCTGGAGAAGGGAAAGGCTGCCCACTCCAGTATTCTGGCCTGGAGAATTCCATGGACTGAAAAGAGTCCATGGGGTCACTAAGAGTCGGACACGACTGAGCAACTTTCGCTGTCACAAAGTTTTAATACAGAATGCTTTAATAGACTCCTCAAATGGTAATACAGTTCATTTTTCCTGCTTTCTCTCTTTTTTTTTCCCTGAGTATTATAATGTAAAATTGTGAAATTTCATTAGTTCCATGTGTTTTGATTCACTTTAATCCTTCATGTTGCTGTTCAAGTTGTCACATTGTTGGTCAGTGGACACCCCTTCCAGGTTTTTTCCGCCTTATGATAGAGCCCGTTTATATTTGCAAGCTGTTTGCCCTCTGGAATACCTAGATAGTCTAGGCTCACTCTGTACCTTTCCCTCCTCTGTGCTGGAATCTATCGTTTCTCCCTGCCTTTATATCCTTCAGATAGTAATTGTGTGAGAGCCAGAATCTAGCTGCTGAGGGTTGCTTGCTGCCAGTGTGACGCTGCTTCTCGACAGTGGACAACACTAGCAAGGAAGGAGGGAACTGTGCCGAGTCGTGGCAAGCTCTTTGCGACCCTATGGACTCTCTAGCCCGCCAGGCTCCTCTGCCCATGGGATTCTCTAGGCAAGCATACTGGAATGGCTTGCCACGCCCGCCTCCAGGGGATCTTCCCAACCTAGGGATAAAACCCAGGTCTCCGACATTGCAGGTGAATTCTTTACTGTCTGAGCCATCAGAGAAGCCCCAAACTAGCAAATATCTTCCTACAAATCTGTGAGTTCATATTGGTATTCTCAAATCGATTTTGACATCACTCTGGTTTACTTAATTTCTTTGATTTATAAATCCAGTTTTCTCTTTCACTAAAAATGTTTACTAGCTTTATTCTACCACGTAAAGAAAAGAATTTTTAAATAAATGGATTTTTACACATCTGGCAGCTTATGGAAGAAGCTGAGTGACTATTCCACCACACAAAAAAGACACTCGTGTGCTTTCAATTCCATCGACAAGGCTTTTCCTAACCATAATAGCCTACTGTTATTGTCCGAGCCATAGAGCCAGTTTTTAGTATATTTGACTGATCTGTGAGGAAAGTTTAAATGCGTGCTATGCCCCACAAAAATATATAAGGTGGTAAGTTATAGTCTTAATTTTTATGGTTGTTATCTCTCCATATAAAATGAAGTGCATTACTCATTGTGTGAGGATTGCAGCATATGTCTCCCTGTGTTTTTAGGGAGGTGTGAATATTTGCATTGCAGCCAGTTGCACCAGGAATTCATCCCACCTGTGCAGACTTTCTTGTTCTCTGGTTTATGTACCTTTCACCAGGTCCTCGCTGTAAAGGCAGGTTGCCACGGTTGAGCCTGACTTTGCTGCGGAAACTCTGTGCCCTTTTTGCTGGACGCCCACCTCTCTGTGTATGACGCCCGTCTCTGCTTCTGTTTGCAGGTACCTCTTCGCTCTGCAGGTGAAGCAGGACCTGGCTCAAGGCAGGCTGGCATGTAATGACAACAGCGCTGCCCTCCTGATCTCCCACATTGTACAATGTAAGTTCTTTTGATCTCCTTCAGGAAGTGTGGGAAATACACAGACATCTGCTTGGTGGGGGGAAATGACATCTACTACAAACAATGTTTTCGTCTGATGTTGCATTAGCACAAAAGCCAGAGGATGGAAAACAGTACTCTTAACATTATTTAATACTCCTGTCCTTCCACGGGCTTCCCTGACGCTAAAGAATTGGTGTGCAGTACAGGAGACCTGAGTTCTATCCCTGGGTCAGGAAGATCCCCTGGAGAAGGGAATGGCAGTCCACTCCAGTATTCTTGCCTGGAGAATTCCATGGAGTCTGGAGGGCTACAGTCCACGGGATCACCAAGAGTCAGACTTGATTGAGCAACTAACGCTTTCACCCACCTCCCCAAGACGTTGACCTGGGAATTCTGTATCCTGGTGGTTGCCATGCTTTTCAAGATGGAAGATGTAATTGTTGAAAACTCAGCTGACTCGGATTCAGTTGAATGGACAGTGGCCAAGTAGACGAAACTAGTTCTGTCCTATTCTTGGCTTTAATATTCATCATTGAATATGACACTTTAGCCTTCGGACATAAGACGTAAAACTGTCAAAGATTTCCCTTCCTGTACTCTGCTCAAGAGTTCAGTAAACCATGACACATGCCCCTGGATAGAATCAAGTGATGCTTGAAGTAGACATTTTAACTTTCTTACACTAAATAAAGGATAATTAGATTGTGCTCATTCTAAGGCTTACTGACTACCCACCTAGGCATTTTTTTTTCTCTTGGTAAGGCAGAAGTTACTTAAAATACACACATTATGTTTCAGGAAGGATAGTATGTACATAGACCAGGGTCAACATATATAAACACTAGTATATAAATACTATCATACCATTTTAAAATATCCATTGTATACAAAGCAATCCCATGTAATCAGGCCCAGCCTGTCCACATAGGTGCCCAGTTAACAAGACTCCAGGTTTGTAGGAAGGGTCACTCCTAGTAGTCAACAAACTACTTTAGTCCAAAATCACAAGGTGTTTGTGGAATCCATGCTTATCTTTTGTGTGTGTGTGCATGAAAGTGAAAGTCGCTCAGTCATATCTGACTCTTTGTGACCCCATGGACTATATATACAGTCCATAGAATTCTCCAGACCAGAATACTGAAGTGGGTAGCCTTTTCCTTCTCCAGGGGATCTTCCCAACCCAGGGATTGAACCCAGGTCTCCCACATTGCAAGCGGATTCTTTACCAGCTGAGCCACAAGGGAAGTCCAAGAATACTGGAGTGGGTAGCCTATCTCTTCTCCAGCAGATCTTCCCAACCCAGGAATCGAACCAGTGTCTCCTGCTTTGCAGGCAGATTCTTTACCAACTGAGCTATCAGGGAAGCCCGTTTTGTACATGGGCATTGTTGAATATCTACCAGACTTAATAGATGGGTGTTTTCTTATTAATTTGAAAAAAAAAAAAAAATGATGTGAGAAAGAAAGGACAGGCACCCCCCCCCAAAAAAAGTAATCTTTATTAGACTTCACTATATTGTAGTTCTTTGTATTATCTCAGCTCTGTGTATTATCTCACCTAATGTTTGTAACAACCCCCATGAGCTCAGTGCTGTTTTCCCCATTTTAAACTGAGGACACTTTGGTGCAGACAGTTACCTAACTTTTCCCTTTCATGTGTTTGGTCTTCTGTCTTCTTACAGTAACAGTGGAATGAGCAATGTTTTGATTCAGGCAGTCCTCGTTTCTATTAGCCTGCAAGTTACAAAGTCCCTCAGCTCTCTTTCCTTTGGAACAGGGGACTAATAGAAGCTGCTTCCTACAGCTGTGAAAATGAAACGATAGCATCAGTATTCAGAATATGCTAGGAGTTCGACAAACGCACCCACCTTTCTTTATTCTCACTCACCTGTGGCCCTCCCTTTCCAAACAATGGGAAATTTTGAAATAAGACTTCCTTATTGGCTTTTGGTGAGAAGAGAAATTTATTCAACCATTTCCGATGCCTTTTAGTCTTGTAGCCGCTTTCTCTTAGGCCCCTTCCTTTTTAAAGTCTGTGGTTAGAGTAAGCCACGCACATGGGAAGTGGAGGGTCACTGAAGTCCAGAAAGCCATGTGCTCACTCCAATGGACCCTTCACCCCCAGACATCAACAAGGGCTCAAAAATCCCCTGAATCTTGAATTCTCCACAGGAGATTAAATAGGTGGGTCCAGAAGTACTCCTGCTATTTCCATTCTCTCTGATAACGCAGTTTGGTGACACACTTTGAATATTCTTACACTCACAAAACCCTATTTCTGTATTTTTGAGCATCCCATACATTGTATTGGGCTTCCCTGGTGACTCAGTTAGTAAAAAATCCACCTACAACGCCGGAGACCCATGTTCGATCCCTAGGTTGGGAAGATCCCCTGGAGAAGGAAAGGGCAACCCACTCCAACATTCTTGCCTGGGTAATCTCACGGACAGAGGGGCTGGTGTGCTACAGTCCAGGTAGCTGCAAAAGTCTGACACAGCTTAGCAACTAAACCATACATCATGTCATAGAAGGAGAATCTTCTGTGAATGGTGTGNAAAAAAAAAAAAAAAATGATGTGAGAAAGAAAGGACAGGCACCCCCCCCCAAAAAAAGTAATCTTTATTAGACTTCACTATATTGTAGTTCTTTGTATTATCTCAGCTCTGTGTATTATCTCACCTAATGTTTGTAACAACCCCCATGAGCTCAGTGCTGTTTTCCCCATTTTAAACTGAGGACACTTTGGTGCAGACAGTTACCTAACTTTTCCCTTTCATGTGTTTGGTCTTCTGTCTTCTTACAGTAACAGTGGAATGAGCAATGTTTTGATTCAGGCAGTCCTCGTTTCTATTAGCCTGCAAGTTACAAAGTCCCTCAGCTCTCTTTCCTTTGGAACAGGGGACTAATAGAAGCTGCTTCCTACAGCTGTGAAAATGAAACGATAGCATCAGTATTCAGAATATGCTAGGAGTTCGACAAACGCACCCACCTTTCTTTATTCTCACTCACCTGTGGCCCTCCCTTTCCAAACAATGGGAAATTTTGAAATAAGACTTCCTTATTGGCTTTTGGTGAGAAGAGAAATTTATTCAACCATTTCCGATGCCTTTTAGTCTTGTAGCCGCTTTCTCTTAGGCCCCTTCCTTTTTAAAGTCTGTGGTTAGAGTAAGCCACGCACATGGGAAGTGGAGGGTCACTGAAGTCCAGAAAGCCATGTGCTCACTCCAATGGACCCTTCACCCCCAGACATCAACAAGGGCTCAAAAATCCCCTGAATCTTGAATTCTCCACAGGAGATTAAATAGGTGGGTCCAGAAGTACTCCTGCTATTTCCATTCTCTCTGATAACGCAGTTTGGTGACACACTTTGAATATTCTTACACTCACAAAACCCTATTTCTGTATTTTTGAGCATCCCATACATTGTATTGGGCTTCCCTGGTGACTCAGTTAGTAAAAAATCCACCTACAACGCCGGAGACCCATGTTCGATCCCTAGGTTGGGAAGATCCCCTGGAGAAGGAAAGGGCAACCCACTCCAACATTCTTGCCTGGGTAATCTCACGGACAGAGGGGCTGGTGTGCTACAGTCCAGGTAGCTGCAAAAGTCTGACACAGCTTAGCAACTAAACCATACATCATGTCATAGAAGGAGAATCTTCTGTGAATGGTGTGTTCATTTAAATGATTGATCATTATTTACATGATCAGTACTGTAGAAGGGGTCAGTTCATCTCCCTTCTGCAGAAAGCGATATTAATGCTGATGGAAAATTATCTCTACTGAGCTGTATTTTCATCTCATCTTTTCCTATATACACAATCCGATTTTTAAAAATTTTCCTCTTTTCATTTGAATTCACTGTCCTCTGTCAGACATATTTTTCATTGGTTCCTTCGTTGCTCGTCTTAGATAGCCCCTGTACAAACTTCGAACGTTTAATTTTCCCTAATTGACTCTGAGAAGACCAGTAGGACAAGCTGATGAAGAGAAGATTCCAACACTAGGTGGGCCTGTTTATAAGAGGACCTCTCGTGTAGCGTGGAGGCCGACTGGGGTGCATTTCAGCGGGTTGTATGTGCATCCAGTCTAAGGCTGTACAAGCACAAGTTTGCCCAAGCACATCTTCATGAGAGTTCAGGAAAATCACAAGATCTGGAGTTGTTGTTTTTGTTTTTTGCTGAGAGTAGACTGATAAGGAATTCAGTATATGCATCAGCTGATATAAGGGCTTCTGAGGTGGCGCTCCTGCCAAGGCAGAAGACATAAGAGATTTGATCCCTGGGTCAGGAAGATCCCCTGGCGGAGGGCATGGCAACCCACTCCAGTATTCTTGGCTGGAGAACCCCATAGAGCAGCCTGCTGTGCTGCTGGCCACAAGATGGTAAAGAGTCAAACACGACAGAGGCGATTTAGCTTGCACGCATCAGCTAATCTGACACCTCTGATTAAAAAATAGCAAGTCATATCTTGAACACTTAGCAATACTCAAACTCTCCAGACATAAGGAGGTGCCCCTTTCTAGTTCCAAGAAGAAAGCATGTGGGAGAAAGTAAATTTCATAGTCATGTTGCCCTTGCATTTTAGGAGCTGAAGGGCAAGTGATCCCAAGGAAAAGACAGTCCAGGTGTATTGACATGGATGCCAGAGGACAAACTGGAAGTCTTAACTCTTATACTGAATTATGGAAAAGACTGTGTTTTGAAATCCATGTATGTTAAGAAACCCAAACTCAAAACTCGTTAAAAAAAAAAAATTCAGGGTTTAGGTGAGTCCCCACCGCCCTCACCATATGCAGTCAGTCTTCATTATCTGTAGGTTTCATGTTTGCAAATGCACCTGCTCTCTAACGTTTCTTTGTAGCCCCAGAATTAGCATTTTTGGTGCTTTCACGGTCACGTGCAGACAATGCACGAGATGGTAAAAACATCTGAGTCACCTCCAACACACACCTCCCCAGCTGGGGCCGGAGAAGGTGATGCTCTGCTTTCTGGTTTCAGCTCTCATACTGGAAACAAGTATCCTTTTCATGATCCATTCAGTGCCACGCTTGTTGAGTTTCTGTGCTTTGTTGGTGAAAGTGAAAGTGAAGTCTCTCAGTCGTGTTCGACTCTTTGCAACCCCATGGACTGTAGCCTACCAGGCTCCTCTGTCGATGGGATTTTCCAGGCAATAGTACTGGAGTGGGTAGTCTTTCCCTCTCCAGGGGATCTTCCCAACCCAGGGATTGAACCCAGGTCTCCCACATTGTAGACAGACGCTTTGCTGTCTAAGCCACCAGGGAAGTCTTGACTTCCCTGTTTAAATGGCCCCCAAGTGTCGCTGCTGAACCACAGGTGCAGGAAGGTTCTGACATGCCTTATGGAGAAATCAGAGCTTCCCAGGTGGCTCAGTGATAATGAATCTGCCTGCCATTTCAGGAGATGCAGGTTTGATCCCTGGGTTGGGAAGATCCCCTGGAGGAGGAAATGGCATCCCACTTCAGTATTCTTGCCTGGAAAATTCCTTGGACAGTTGAGCCTGGCAAGCTACAGTCCATGAGATCATAAAGAGTCAGACATGACAGCGGCTGAGCCCACACCCACACGCAGAGAAACACGTGGGTGCAGATATGCTTCATTCGGGCCTGAGTTACAGCGCTGTTGGCTGTGGGTTCAATGTTAATGAATCAACACAGTGCATAAAAGAGGATGTATTTCTACAGAAGCATACAAAAAACTCGGCTAGTTGATGAAAAAGTGTTTCAAGATTCTTAGAGGAACTAAGCTCTTATTTACCCTGGGAATGATGGTTTGGTATTCATTAATTTGATATTTCATAGGCACTTGATGGAACACCGTTACTGTGAATAATGAGATGAACTGGGCTCTTTTGAGCCAGGATAGGAGAGATTTCTGAAAAGACAGTGCCGTCGTCATCAAGGCAGCCAGTGGGTGGTGGCAGTGTGGTGGGGAGGTTCCCCCACTGCCACGTTGTCCTTTGGGAGGAGGAAATTTGTTAAGAAAGGGCAGTTAGGAAATAGTATTGATTTTGCCATAGCAGTCGGAAGCTAGCGAGTGATTGATTGTTCCAGTGGCCCAGCTAGCGCCAGGCGAGTTGGCACTGTTTGGTGCAAAGCAAATATTCTTGGGGGCTGTGAATTATAGCAACATATAGTGCATATCCTGCGTGATTACCAGGGTGCATTGCCCAAAGTGTGACAAGCTGCTTCACAAGACAAAGTGAAGGGTGGGTTTCATAGCAACGGTTAACTTGCTTTTCCTCTAAACAGCTGGGCTCTGTTCATTTTATTAAGCTTGTTACACAGAGTATATGATAAGGCACACTGTCCCATCTGTACTGAATTGCTATAAACTGAGTTGGAGTTAGTGTTGTTAAAGGTACAATGATTATTTTAAAGCTCTATCCTTTAATTTTCCAGGTTAGAGCATTTAGGGGACTGTGTTGAGGTTACATGAGAAAAACAGGCACCCTCTTTCTATGAAAATTTTGTAAGGATTTGCAGTCTGTTGGGTCATTTCTGATAATGAGAGCCATATATTTTTACCAAATTAGATTAGGTACCTTTTGTTGTTCTTTATTTGCATCCGACTCTTTCGCAGNGAAAAACAGGCACCCTCTTTCTATGAAAATTTTGTAAGGATTTGCAGTCTGTTGGGTCATTTCTGATAATGAGAGCCATATATTTTTACCAAATTAGATTAGGTACCTTTTGTTGTTCTTTATTTGCATCCGACTCTTTCGCAGCCCCATGGACTGTAGCCTGCCAGGCTCCTCTGTCCATGAGATTTCCCAGGCAAGAATACTGGAGTGGGTTGCCCTTTCCTTCTCCAAGGGATCTTCCTGACCCAGAGATCAAACCCATATCTCTTATGTCTCCTGCATTGGCAGGTGGATTCTTTACCGCTGAGCCACCTGGGAAGCCCATTATGTACTTTCACCCCTATTTACAGTCATCTTTTCTCTACATGATAAAGCATTTAGGGTTTGCACTAATTGTTATATGTTCATTTCCAAAATCAGTTTTGTCAAGCCCTGAAATTCTGGGGCTAAATTATTTAGAAGTCAGAATGTTTTGATCCACTTGTTTAGAGTTTACTGCCTAAGGTAGAAGCAACCCCTAGTTGGGTGGGGAGAAAAGAAAACCAGGAACGTGGATGGCCAAAGATGAATGATTCTGAAGTTTTCTTTCCAACGGGTAGAGATGAGAAAAAGTGGAAACTGTCATCTTACGTTGGCAGAGCTGTTAAATCCGTCCTCCCGTCCACAGCTTCTCACCCTTAGGATACTCACCAGCTGGGATCGCCTTATGTTCTTGCCTACTTTTTCCAGTTTACTAGCTGGGGAACAGTCCACTGGGAATGTAACAAACTGTGAAGTGTTAATCACATGTGGCTGGTTTTCTTTCTCCCTTTCTTTGTAGCTGAGATTGGGGATTTTGATGAGGCGTCGGACAGAGAGCATTTAGCAAAAAATAAGTACATACCTCAGCAAGATGCGCTAGAAGACAAAATCGTGGAATTTCACCATAACCACATGTGAGTCTCCCTTGTTGTTTCCTTTGAGCTGTTTCTCTCTGTCCTGCAGCATTCATTAAGTACCCGTACACACGCACAAAGTATTGGAAAGAAATATACAAAGAGGGAGGGAGGGGAGCCCAGAGACCTAGTCAGTGTTGTTACTTATCCTGGACTCTCAGAGGTACAGGTTACCCACTCAAGACCAAACCTCCTGGATTCCTTCCTTGCTTTTTTGTGAGACAAGAATAACATTGGCATTTTAGGACCCTGTGCTTTTGAGTAAGAGAAAGCGTGTAAGACCAAGTGCCAGGAAATCAGGAAGGGGACCTCATGAACTCAGGACAATGTAAGAATAGTGTGGGAATGGGGAACCTTTGTTCCACCTCCATTTTGGTTTCTTTCCTTTGATCCATAAAATATCTTCAACTATCCTCTGTGCCTCCTTTTTTTTTTTTTTTTTTTTAACTGCATTTCAGGGAAAGCACTTGAGTCCTGGTTGATAGTTGCCTTTGATAGAGTGTTGCCATGAACTTTGCAAATTTAGGGCTATTGTTAAGTGACTAGAAACTTGTTTCAGCATGATGGTGTTTTGCTTTCGTATGACCTTAAGGGAAACTCTTTGAGATTAAAAAAAAAAAAAAAAAAACTGGCCAAGTATGAGATAGACTTTGGGGGCTTTGTGTTACACAACCAATACAGCTTTTGTTCCACTGGCTTGACTGTGAGTTATAATGAACTGGAGGCTGGGTGTCGTCTGATCAGGTAGCCCCATTGTTAGTGATGAAACACCTTTTTATTTGCCAGGAGAAGGTGCTTAATCTTGAGTTCATAGACACAGGGAGTTCAAATCTCCTGGCCTTTCTCTTGATTTTTTTGTATTGTCAGTGGACAAACACCAGCAGAATCGGATTTCCAGCTCCTAGAGATTGCCCGCAAACTGGAGATGTACGGCGTCCGATTGCACCCGGCCAAGGACCGGGAAGGCACGAAGATCAACCTGGCCGTGGCCAACACGGGGATTCTAGTGTTTCAGGTAAGAGGGTTTAGAACCAGCTCAGTTCCCTTGGTGATGGAGAGATAAGAGTTGACCTCCAACTCTGATTCCATGTTGGGTGGTCCAGGCTAAGCTCTCCGATAATTATTTTTAGGTGATGAAGGGAACAGACAAACCTCTCTCCTAGGCTTCCTGTTTCTTTCCGTGCCCTCACACTTGCAGACTGGGTTTCCCTTGCCCTTGCTCTGCTTGGGGAATCCGTGCTTGCAGATGTGTTTGTGTTTAGTGACTTTGTGGGCTTCCCAATGGTGGAGAACCCGCCTGCCAGTGGAAGAGACACGGGTTTGATCCCTGGGTTGGGAAGATCCCCTGGAGGAGGACATGGCAACCCAATCAGCATTCTTTCCTGGAGAATGTCATGGAAAGGGGAGCCTGGCAGGCTATGGTGCATAGAGTTGCAAAGAAGCGTACACGACCAAAGGGACTTAGCACATTGACCTTGTAGGATCACAGATATCTGTGTCTCTCTGTGGACCTAACTTAGAACATAGTTGAATGGAATCGAGATTTCAGATCCACAAAATAAGCACCTTTTTCACACTTGCTCATGATATTCATCTCAGTTGTTTAACCTAATTTGTTTGTTTGAATTGACTTGGATTTTACCTAAGTCAGCTTGTTTATGATTTCACATTTACCTAACTTAGAGGATACAGCAATTTTATGAATTCCTAGAAGCTGTGTCCATGTCCTGCTGTAATTTTGCAGCGAAACATACTGTTCTTGGACCCTTACCTGTGTTTTGTGAAAGGACATAATATTCTGCATTCGGAAGCGTATGCACCCTTGATCACAGTGCTGCTGTACTGTTACTGATGAATGCATCTCTTTTCCTTAATAATATCATTGAAGTATTATTGACATGCAATTAAATGCAAACATTCAAAGTGTGCCATTCTTCAATATGGGTAAGTTCTTAACCTTGTATATCCTATGAAACCATCCATGAAATCAAGACAGGGAACATATGCACCACCTCAAAGCTTTTCCCCAAGACTTTTTTCTTTAAATGAAGAACTTTTAATTTAATTTTCTTTTTTGTAATCGATTTACAGTATTATATTGCTTTCAGGTGCATAACACCGTGATTGAGTATTTTATAAATTATACTCCATTTAAAGTTGTTAGAAAATATTGGCTGGATTCCCTGTGCTGGGCAATGCATCCCTCAAGGCTTCTCTTTTAAACAAGAGTGGATAATCTGTGCTTCGGTTTCAAAGGGATACAAAGAAAGCATCTGCCTGGCTCATGAAGTAGGGTCAGATTTCACCCTGTTTCGAATGTGTAAACTCAAGCATGACCTAAAACTTTTTTGAACTTTGCTGAATTGTGTTCCATCTCCCCTTTGTATGTTACCAAAATAACCAGGGATTCTGTCTCTCCTGTGTCAGATGTTTATCTGCATCTGTGTGTTAGTTGCTCAGTTGTGTCCAACTCTTTGCAACTCCATGGACTGTAGCCCACCAAGCTCCTCTCTCCAGGCAAGAATACTAGAGTGGGTAGCCATTCCCTTCTCCAGGGGATCTTCCTGACCCCAGGGATTGAGCCTGGGTCTCCCACATTGGGCAGGGTGGGTTCTTTACCACTGAGCCACCTGGGAGGCCCTCAGATGTTTTCAATGAACCGTAATCACTACAGATTTATGTCCCAAGAGAAGTTGAAGTCGGTTTCCTCTGAGACAGTAGGAAGCAATATTTTAAGAGCAGTGTAGCGTTTGAGGAGGTGACTGTCCCTAACAGTTCTTGACCCACAGACATAATCTAGGCGTCCCCGAAGGCAGGGGAAAATGACAGTAAAACAATGTAGTTGTCAGTCCTAGCATCCCATTTCAAAATTAAAAACCCTTCGACATTTCTAAAGATCAGGGTGGTGGGGGGAAGCCGGAGAAGACATGCCTCACAATTGAATTAATTTGCTTTGATTATGTTTGAGACACTTGAAATGCAGAGAACTGCTCAGTAATATAATCATGTACAAGGACTGTGTCTTGGAATTAATCTTTCTGCCAGTGCCTAATTGCTTCATTCCAGCCAATTTAAACAAATAGTCCTGGTGTTCCAGTGGGCTGGAGGAATTCTAATTTCAGCTGAGAGGATGGGACAGATGGGAGCTGGAATATGGGGGCTCCCCTCTATGGGTTCCCCACATCCCACCTGGCGATCGAAGATGAAGATACATGCATCCCTCCCAGAGACTGTTCTCTGGTATCAGAGACACCCCGAGGGTGGGGTCTCCCCTGTTCCATGCTGCGGGAAGCCCGCCAGGCCCAGGGACAGAGCAGTGTGGACAAAGTGTGATTGCTGGCCGCTCTGTTGCTTCTGTGGCTCCTGGTTTAGGCACACGCCTGGGAATCTCATTCTGCTGCAGGGACCATATGATTTAGAACAAATTAAAATCTTGCCATGCTGCAAGTTCCACATGGGTAGAATGAAGATAAACCCAGCTCACTGGGCTTTCATGTAAGGTTTCACAAGAAAAGGCCTGTAAAGGACTGGGACCATGCCTGGAACTTGCTCAGTGATAGTCGCTAATAATTATGGTGCTTGTCATGGTTATTATTTTTATTTCTCTTTCATCAGCCACTTGGTCAGCCTCTTCTCTCCCTGGAGGCAGACTTAAATGGGAAAGTCAGATCATAGAATTAGTGCAAAACAATGAATCGAGGAAGGGAGCGGTATCACTCACAGCCACAGAGCCCTGGAATTCTGCAGCAGGGAGCATCCTTATGAACCGTCACATCAGCCCTCCTTTCTGACCCCTGGGAGCAAAGCAGACCATCTCCCGTGTTGCTTATCATGCAGTTGCCAGCTCACCAGCTGATGCCTGTCTTCTCAGGGTTTTACGAAGATCAACGCCTTCAACTGGGCAAAGGTGCGGAAGCTGAGCTTCAAGAGGAAGCGTTTTCTTATCAAGCTCCGCCCGGATGTGAACGTAAGTGCCTCTCAGGAACCTCCGTGGGGACAGGACTTGATGTTCCTCAAGTGAACTTGAGTCACCTTGGGATGGAATGGGTCTCACTAGGGCGCGGGTGGAACCCGCGGCCAGCAGCCCTCCAGGATTCTGCTAGTCTGTGCGGTGTGTCCAAAGGCTGAGCCACTCCACAACTGCCACCAGTAGACAGGGCACAGATGTGTGCCTGGCAGGAGTCACTTCCCTGTGCACAGATGTGGGCACATCCGACACCCCCCTCCCCAACCCCGCTTTGTAGTTGCTGTGTCTCCAGCCTCGGCCACTCCAGATCCCGTTCAGCATTCTGCCATGTTCCAGGCCTGTCTCTGCCCATCCAGGGGGCCCCCACCCCTGACAGTGCATTCTCAGGAACTGACCCAGCCCCTCCCACACAGCCTGCCCACAGAGCCTCTAAAGATGTTACTCACGTGGCACTGGGTCAAAAAAGGAAGGAAGCATCTTCTCCTTCCACCATAAATAGGGATGGAGGAGGTGATGACCGAGCACTGGTGTCTCCAGCCAGAACTGGGGTACTTTTTTCCCATCGGGGGACAGAGATTATAAATGGCAGTCTAGGTTCATAGTCCCTTGGACAGCAAAGGTCCGTCTAGTCAAGGCTATGGTTTTTCCTGTGGTCATGTATGGATGTGAGAATTAGACTATAAAGAAAGCTGAGCGCCGAAGAATTGATGCTTTTGAACTGTGGTGTTGGAGAAGACTCTTGAGAGTCCCTTGGACTGCAAGG
>SJYV01024079.1:24802-53367 GCA_006410875.1 Neotragus pygmaeus | reverse complement strand
AGTGAAAAAATTGACTTAAAGCTCAGCATTCAGAAAACGAAGATCATGGCATCTGGTCCCATCACTTCATGGGAAATAGATGGGGAAACAGTGTGAGACTTTATTTTGGGGGGCTTCAAAATTACTGCAGATGGTGATTGCAACCATGAAATTAAAAGACACTTACTCTTTGGAAGAAAAGTTATGACCAACCTAGATAGTATATTCAAAAGCAGAGATATTACTTTGCCGACTAAGATCTGTCTAGTCAAGGCTATAGTTTTTCCAGTAGTCATGTATGGATGTGAGAGTGGACTGTGAAGAAAGCTGAGCGCCAAAGAATTGACGCTTTTGAACTGTGGTGTTGGAGAAGACTCTTGAGAGTCCCTTGGACTGCAAGGAGATCCAACCAGTCCATCCTAAAGGAGATCAGTCCTGGGTGTTCACTGGAGGGACTGATGCTGAAGCTGAAACTCCAGTACTTTGGCCACCTCATGTGAAGATTTGACTCATTTGAAAAAACCCTGATGGTGGGAGGGATTGGGGGCAGGAGGAGAAGGGGATGATAGAAGATGAGATGGCTGGATGGCATCACCAAGTAGATGGACATGAATTTGAGTGAACTCTAGGTGATGATGATGGACAGGGAGGCCTGGTGAGCTGCAATTCATGGGGTCGTAGAGTTGGACACGACCGAGCGACTGAACTGAATTAAAATGCCCCAGGCTATTTGTATTATTTTTATCATGTACATCCAAAATCTAAATGTTTCACAAAGTAAGATTTTTTTCTTTTAAATTTAAGTTGCCCAATTATGATTAACAGAGACCTGATAGTTCAAAGAGAGTTGAAATGTAGTAATAACTGAATCTTAATATTTCTGTAGTTTTTTTTAATTGGCTATAATTTTGTGTTGAATAATATATTCTTGTCATTGTTTTTTTTTTTTTTTTTCTCACCACACTGCATAGTATGCAGGATATTANTCCGTCTAGTCAAGGCTATGGTTTTTCCTGTGGTCATGTATGGATGTGAGAATTAGACTATAAAGAAAGCTGAGCGCCGAAGAATTGATGCTTTTGAACTGTGGTGTTGGAGAAGACTCTTGAGAGTCCCTTGGACTGCAAGGAGATCCAACCAGTCCATCCTAAAGGAGATCAGTCCTGGGTGTTCACTGGAGGGACTGATGCTGAAGCTGAAACTCCAATACTTTGGCCACCTGATGCAAAGAGCTGACTCATTTGAAAAGACCCTGATGCTGGGAAAGATTGAGGGGAGGAGGAGAAGGGGACGACAGAGGATGAGATGGTTGGATGGCATCACCAACTCGATGGACATGGGTTTGGGTGGACTCTGAGAGTTGATGATGGACAGGGAGGCCTGGCGTGCTGCGGTTCATGGGGTTGCAAAAAGTCAGACATGACTGAGCGACTGAACTGAACTGAAGGTTTATAGTCCCCTGGACAGCAAGGAAATTAAACCAGTCAATCTTGAAAGAAATCAACCCTGAATATTCACTGGAAGGACTGATACTAAAGCTCAAATACCTTGGCCACGTCATGTGAAGAGCTGACTCATTGGAAAAGACCCTGATGCTGGGAAAGATTGAGGGCAGGAGGAGGAGGGGTCGACAGAGGATGAGATATTTGGATGACATCATTGACTCAACGGAAATGAGTCTGAGCAGACGCCGGGAGATGGTGAATGACAGGGAAGCCTGGCATGCCTCAGTCCATGGGGTCACAAAGAGTTGAACGTGACTGAGTGACTGAACAGCAACAAGGCTTATAGTAGTTTGGATACAGTATAGATGAAATGGGGTTTTATGACCTGACCTGGGAAGCAGGCACCCTTGGAAGTTGTTTTGTATGAGAAAATGTATTTTGGGTCTAAAAGACTGTATACTGCAGCCTGACTTGACTGTAAGTTGAAACAGAGCTGTGAGATTCCCCCAAAATAGCTGGGACTGCTGGGAATGTTAAGGACTGTGGTAACCTTTGTTTACATAAGCTGGCCACTTAAGTTGGGAGCATTCAGTCTAGGAGTAGAAAATTACCATATCCCTTCTCAAATCAAAGGACATGAATTTTTCAGCCTTGACTGATACTTTTGTGCTGCAGAAAAGAAAATGTTCATTTCCTGTATGGTCCTGGAGGCTGGAATCTTACACTATTTAATGGAGGAAAGGCTTAAGCACAAAATTCAAAGTTGGCATGGACCATGAGAGAGAGAGAATGGAAAGAAAAACTGTTTCGATTCATTTAAAGAGGCATGAAAGGAATTTTGATACTTGGGGTTTTTTTGAAGAAGGAAATGTAAGCCAAGTGAACAGAATTTGTTTATTAATTCAGTCAAAGGGAATGTTGATTTCTGCCGAGTGTCCCGTTGTCTGTTAATTCCTCTGAGGAATTAAGTGGGGAAGAAAATGGTTGAAAGATGACAATATGGCATCATAAGGAACACCTGTATTTTACTCAGTATGTGGATTTATGATCATGCCATAATGAAATAACACGGCTAAAACTTAATGGGACAGATTTGTTTTCTGCCCCCTTTCCTGTTTTTCAACTGAACGTCTGTGGAAATGGGAAAACCCATGATGCTCTCTTCTCTTGTTAGAGCTCGTACCAGGATACCTTGGAATTCCTAATGGCCAGTCGGGATTTTTGCAAGTCCTTCTGGAAAATCTGCGTTGAACATCATGCCTTTTTTAGACTTTTCGAGGAGCCCAAGCCCAAGCCCAAGCCGGTTCTCTTTAGCCGAGGGTCATCGTTTCGGTTCAGGTAAGGGTGATACTTCCCATCTCCATGTTTATCGTGGATTCATTTCCCTGAGACTTTCAAGTTATCTTCCAAGACAACTCGGCAGAGAGGGTGTTTGCTAGGGTGTTTGCTTCATCCTAGAAGGCTCCTAGTTGTGTTCTGTTTGAAGCTTAGATGGCCACGACGCTATCTACCCAGCCATGGTCAGCTCCCAGTGGAACCCTCTAATGCACAAAGAATTCCCTTTCTAGGTGGAAGCAAAAGTGCCTCGTTAACCTTTGCTGTAGAGGAAATTCCCTGGCGGTCCAGTGGTTGAGACTTCGCCTCCTAATGCAGCGGGTGTGGATTCCTGATTCAGGGGCTAAGATCCCACATGCCTCACTAGCTAAAATACTAAAACATACAACGCAAGCAATATTATAACAAATTCAATAAAGACTTTAAAAATGGTCCACGTGAAAAACAACTTAAAAAAAAAATTGCTGTATCTTCACCAAAGGCTGTGTAGACTTGCCCATCGTTGCTTCAGTTTCTCTCAGTCTTTCAACAAACCTTGAGAGTCTGCTGCAAGTCAGATTCCATCCTAGGCATTGGTGGGTATGGTCACTAGAGCTGTCCTGCTTTCGTGAAGTATACAGGCTCTTGGGATGGTTGCTTCATAACGAAACACAGGATTATTGGGTGGTTGGACTTTTTTTCTGTTATATTGATAAGGGATGTATCGAGACGGAGAAGGGACAGCAAAGCACAGGTTCTCCTGGGACTGCCTACGGGAGGAGGGGCGGCAAAGACGGCAGAGGGCTGGGCTGAGTGTGACCTGAGAACATCTTGCTGTCTTCTCCCTTCCCGCCCACGGTCTTCGTTGTAGTGGTCGGACTCAGAAGCAGGTTCTCGACTATGTTAAAGAAGGCGGACATAAGAAAGTGCAGTTTGAAAGGTAAGAGAAACGTCAGTGCTGCTTCTGATTGGAGAGGAGTCGTTCTCGTGGGTGGGCCCTGCCTGTTCAGTGTTAAGAACAGCTGCAGACCCTAACTCCAGGGTGAGAGAAAGGGGGCAGGGGGCAGGGATGGAGGAGGAACAGGAGCTTACAGAGGGGATACAGCGCTGTGAAAACCTACTCATCCTTGAGTCTTTAGATATTCGGGGATTTGAACTGACAGTATTTCTATGAAATCTTTTTTAATTGGAAAAGTTGCGACCCCTTTTCTTTATTTAATTCATTTTTATTGGAGTATCGTTTACAATGTTAGTTTCTGATGTGTACAGCAAAGTGAATCAGTTATACGTATATCTCCTCTTTTTGTATCCTACTCCCATAGAATCTATATTGCAGGTCATTACAGAGTACTGTACTGAGTAGAGTTCCAAACAGTTTTTAACTCGATGAAGTTTGATTGAAGAGAAACAGAATTTATTATTATTGTTATTAGCAAATGCTGGTAGCTCTTGTCATATGCCAGGCCTTGTCCCAGGTCCCCTAGATTTCATATGTCTAGGGGATATGAACCTTATGTCTCTCTCTTATGTCTCTCAATCAAATCTTTATATGAGTCTTTATACCATCTCTGTGAGGTCAGTGCTATTTTCTTCCCTTTTTAAAGACTGAGACACATTAGCTCAAAGATGCTGAGTAACTCGCCCAGGTCACCCAGCTCCAGAGCCCATTGCCCTTCAGCATTGTTCTGCCTAGAGGGACTAAAAGAAAAGGGTTAAGGGGTGAAATGTTGGTTCACCAAGGACTGTTTAGTAACAGAGCTTCCCTGGTGGCTCAGACAGTAAAGAATCTGCCTGCGATGCAGGAGACCCAGGTTCAATTCCTGGATCTGAAAGATCTCCTAGAGAAAGGGAATGGCTACCCAGTCTGGTGTTCCTACCTGGAGAATTACAAGTGTTTGTTTTAATGTTTTTCTTTTTTCACTTGAACACATTTAAAAAGTATAATAAAGCACAGAGAATACAGCAAGGATGCATGTTCCTACTACTTAAGAGTTAGCTAGTAACATTTTTAATATTTGGTCCTGGGGTTTTATTTCTTCTTTTATTCGTAGCTATTGTGGTTATGGATGTAGTGAAAAATCCCCTTTAAGCAACAGCCTTCATTATGCCCCTCCTCCTCTCCCCAGAGGCAAAGTACCTGATTCGTGTTACATCTAATAGAAATATTCCTGCACCCAAGAGAACAGACAGAATTGCCCTGGGGTTGTCCTTTTTCATTTGAATAAGCAGTATTAAATTGTACATAATTGGGCATCTTGCTTCTTAAACCCTACCCTGAGTTTGAGATCTAGGTTCATTGTTATATGGTATGATGAAAGTATTATTTTTAATTTATCTGATTCCCTGTTGACAAACATTCGGGTTGTTGGGTGTTTTGCTTTGCTGAAACAAACATGCTGCCGTGACCNTTCTTAAACCCTACCCTGAGTTTGAGATCTAGGTTCATTGTTTTATGGTATGACGAAAGTATTATTTTTAATTTATCTGATTCCCTGTTGACAAACATTCGTGTTGTTGGGTGTTTTGCTTTGCTGAAACAAACACGCTGCCGTGACCATCCCTGTATATTTGTCGTGATTCAGAACTGGGCTTGTTTCTCCCTCCCCGTATCCAGAGACATAAGGTTCAGAAGGTTATTTGCCTATTTATCTAGATGTAACAAACCCCATCATTTTTTCAGATGATTTTAAATTAGTCTTTGGGGGATCCTACGAGAAGGGGCCCTGCTCTCTCCGACTCAGAATGTGGGTGCTCCAGAGCTTTGGTGTGTTGCTTCGGAGTATTTTAAAGAAAAGCTGGATAGACATTGAATTTATTCTCTCTACAGTTTGATGTGTGTGAACGGGCTTCCTAGGTGGCACTAGTGGTAAAGAAGCAGCCTGCCAATGCAGGAGACATAAGAGACTTGGGTTCGATCCCTGCACTGGGAAGATCCCCTGGAGAAGGAAATGACAACCCACTCCAGTATTCTTGCCTGGAGAATCCCATGGACANGGCGGCCAGAGCTGCCCGCAGGGCGGGGACCTGGCCGCGGCGTCGGCCGAGGACGCGGAGCGGCAGCGCGGCCCCGGCCCGTCCAGGAGCCCGGCCGGGAGCGCGAGTGGAGACGGGGCCGGCGGGGCGGCGGCGGAGGAAGACGAGGAGCTCGTTAAGGACAGGCCCCAGCAGAGTAGGCCGCGGCCCCCGCAGCCAAGCACAGGTCCAGCATCCGAGGCTGCCCGAGGCAGCAGCGCGTCCATCCCTTTCATTGACTGCAGTGACGTAGACAGTGAATCCGACCTGCTCAGGGAGCACGCGTCCCGGTCCCAAACAAATGACAACTATGAGGCTGACGTGACCAGTGGCGTTTATCTGCCGTCCAGGGATGATGGGAGGCGAATAGAGGCTAGGCCCCGGGCTGCCCCTCACCCTGCCAAGTCCTCCCGGCCCCCTTCCAGAGAATTCCTTGACGATGACTCAGCAGACCTCAGCTTTGATCTGAGTGGGAGCCCCAGACTCCCGCGCCACAGCTCTCTGATAGACGAGATGTTCAGAGGTTCAGGCGGTCACAGCCCCCTGGCCACGCCCTTGTCTCCCAGCAGCAGGAGTTCAAGTCCAAGTCGGAGCTGGGACAGGACCGGGTCTCAAGGCTATGTTTCTGAAAACACACAGGACCGCAGAGAGAGAGGTGTGGGAGGAGAGAGTTTCCCAAGCCAGGAGCCCCGTTATGAAAACGGTTCCCCCAGCTCACAAAGGCCATACTTAAGGAATCTGAGATATAACAAGTCAGAGACAGATCCACTCATCCTTAGCCAGGTAGCCTCAACCCCGGAGGCAGTGGATATGCCTGATGGCCTTGGAAAGGGAGGCCTGGCTGGTTTAGGAGGTAGAATGCTAGCTAATGGTACACCTCTCATGGGTCCAACCTCAAGGATGCCACGGTCAGTGGGTACCACTGGCAAGGCACCTCTGCAAATGACCGAGGGCTCAACCAGCAGTGGGAGTGAGTCCAGCGATTCAGATTCTGAAATGGTGAACCCTCTGAGCCGGCCCCTGGTGTTTGGCAATCCAGCCGTGCTGAGCTCCCCCTCCAGGGTGAGGACAAAGAAGTCCTTGGGTGGCCTGCCTCTGAACCATGAGATAGAGGAGGATGAATGAGGAGACAAGAGGACCAGTCCCCAAAGGTTGGAAACCTGGTGTCACGAGTCCAGGGTTTCCCAGGGGAGGATGAGTCCTAGCTGCGTGTTCATTTGTAATTGACATTTGTCACAGGGAGTTTTGGGCAGACGGGTTTGGATAGGCCGTGCCTAACTTCTCAAATCTTTCAGACTAACAAAGCTTCACACATCATGACAAGTTTCTCTGATTATACCAAGAGCTTGTTTCTCTTTCTGGTTGAAGGCAAGGAAGAAATACTATTATGAATCTGATCCTGTGTATAGTGTTTCGTATTTTGGAAATTTTCTACGTATGTTCAGTCATGTGCACAGATCATTCTCCCATTTGGTTGAGTGTTGGGACTAAAGTATCATTGAGGTCCCAGGAAAGGTGCAGGCTTTACTTTGAACCCCTTATTTAAAAGGAGGGCTGCTTTGCTATGCCTCATAAAGTGAGGAATTGACAAAATTCAAGGCCCAGTGTAAGTTGGTTGCTTGTTGAGATGAAGCGTGGATGAAATCTTAGTGAAGACTAATGAATATTTAAATCAGAAGCATGTGGAAGTCTTACTCTTCTTTGCAGACTTCTGNCTCATAAAGTGAGGAATTGACAAAATTCAAGGCCCAGTGTAAGTTGGTTGCTTGTTGAGATGAAGCGTGGATGAAATCTTAGTGAAGACTAATGAATATTTAAATCAGAAGCATGTGGAAGTCTTACTCTTCTTTGCAGACTTCCGGTGAAATGATATAAATCCTCGTGAACTATAATTGGCGTGGCATTGCTGGTTTGGTTTGAGTTTGCTTTCGGAGTCAAATGTTGATGATGCTTGAAGAAGCTGTAACTGGCTGTCAGAACATCTTGGTGAAGCACAGAGATGCTTTAGAGTGATGATACAGGAGAAAGTAAGATCTCGAAGGGTGCATGCTATTGTCACCAAGAAGTTAGCAAACTTGGCGCCTGCCTTTGAATAGTGCACTCTGCTGAGAAGGACCATTTCCCTGTCTCATGGCCTCTGGTTGATTTTTATGCATATTCTTAACGTTCACATTCTCAGGAACAGTGTCTTCCCCCCGGATCAGTGACTTCAGGCCATTTCTCTGTGCAGGAAAAAAAGAAAGTGGAAGTAGTGAGAGGTTTGGTTTCTTTTTAAATCGTCCCACCTATACTAGTGCCTTCCACCGAGTAGTCCTGCATTTCAGATGGAAGGTGGTTTGAACGTGCATTGCTTCTCGGCCTTAGCGGCACTATGGAATCACCTGAGAAGTTTTAAAAATGGTTGCTGCCTGAGCCCTGACCCTAGAAATTGAGATAGAACTGGTCTGGAGTGTCTCTTGGGCTCCCCAGATGGCTCTGCTAGGCAGCCAGGGTCATTTCTCGGCCAGATGCTATTGCCTTCTAGAACCTAGAGGAATGTGATGGAAGTGTTAGCTGAAATGTTGGCTTGCTTGCTGAAGAAGAAAAGCATTACAAATGAAATGGTTTTTGGTACTTTGCCTGCTTTTTGGTACTTTTAAGTCTTTGGTACTTTTTTAAAAATTATTTTAAAGATAAATTGTAGAACAAAAATTTTAGATCCTAAGTAACTACACCACTATTGGAAAGAGTTGTAACAGTGATCCATCCCTGGGGTGCCGCCTTGCCAGTGGCCTTATAAAAACTCATCATGTGGCTTTGTCATGAGGAAGCGCTAACTAAGCATGTTTAAGAAACTGAGTAGAATTTGGCAGCAGCGTTGAACAAGCAAAAATATTGACAGACCCTGTGGTTCACACGTGACTATCTGTCCACATGAATGTCAAGACATTGGTTTTAAAGATTCTGAAAACTTAATCCATTTTTATGCACACTTTGGCTTGATCTTCCTAGTCATTTGATTCAGTGCATGATTGATGAATCAAATTGATTACTGGATAGCTTGAAAGATGTTCATTGAAGTAGTCTTTTCATGTCTTGCTTTAGATTCACATATTTAACAGAGTCACAGAATTTTAAAACCAGAAGGGACCTTAGAGGTCACCTAGGTTAAACCTTCATTTATTGTTGAGAAACCTTGTTCTGATGAAGATAAGAGATTTCATGCTGTCCTATAGCTATTGCATGACAAAGCTAAAACCAGAGCTTTCCTCTAGCCTTCAGCCTTCCTCTAGACTTCAGCGTTTTACTCTTTGTGGCATCTTAATGCACTAGGAACTTTTGGATTAAATATTTTATTTTTTGACATTCTCGTGTGGATTAATAATTAAAATCATGAAGACTAGGAATCATGTAGGCTTAGGTTGTTAAGAGTCCATACTAGGTAAGAGGAATTTCTGCTTTTTATTTTGTGGGATTTTTGCAGTTTATATCCCAATGTTGCTTTTCCTGTTTCGAACTTAGAAAAAGATGTCAACTTGCTATATAATAAGTAGTCAAATGTGAGTTAAACAGAGTCACATTTGGAATCTGTGGTTTATTTGTGAAGGTGGTTTGCCCAAATGAGTTTTGTTTTCACCTCCAATCATATAGCAGTCTGATCATGAAATATGGAGGAGCGAAAGGTATGAACTTACCCGGCTTAGAATGTGAATCATCAGATGTAAATCCCAAAGCAAAACATATTCCATTAATTATTTTGTTTTGCTTTGGCCTGAAGAAGTAGGCTTTTATCTGAAGTGTTTTCAAAAGCAACTGATCAACAGTGGTGTGCGCAGTTCTATGTTGACGAGATTTTCCACTTTTAGGGTCACTGGAAGAGTTTCTCTCAGGTTGGTTTTGTACCAGCCAAACAACTCAGTTTCTGCTTCTCAGCCAGTCTCTGTGAGAGTGGCAGTTTTGCTGTGGTTCATGGTGCTTACAGGAAAAGAGGGGCACGGGCGGAGGGGTATAGTTTGTTCAAAAGCCACATGTTCTGAAGTGCTCAGAATATTCACTTGTTGCCTCTGGGAGAGTTTGCCTGCACTGCTGGGGGAGTTAGCTTAAGCATTCTGTGAGCTGGGCCGTAGAGCCAGTTCACTGAGGTGAGGTTGTCCAGGAAAGCCAACAGCCTCCACCCTCCCACCTTCCATGCTCCTGCCTCTAGCGAGACTGGTCCCCAAGCCCTTCCCTGGCCTTTGCAATCTCCCTCTGTGGTCTGAGAAGGGCAGACACATCCATGAAGTTGAACTAAGTGCAGGGAGGTCAGAGATGGGCCTGACTATAAACAGAATGGGCAGGAGAGATGAGAGACCCGTGAGTTCTCAGATTTCCAAAGGGTTTCCCAAGACCTGTCTGCCAGTTTTTCTAAGGCAGTAGCTAGTGGAAGGGGTTGCCTGCATCAGCAAGGAAGCCAGGTCTTCACATCGTGGCTGCTGTATGCAATGATGTCTTCTTAAGGCCTCAGATGGAAAACAAGCCAGATATAGAAGCAGAAATGTTCAAGCCACTCAGGGCTTCTCCATGGCCTCCCTGCATTAATATCTTCCACTCAGTAATATTTCAGAATATGTAACTTATAGACCCTTTTGCAGTAGATACTTTGTTGTTGCTCATTCGGGGCAAGGTAAAAATGCAAGAAATTCTCGTAGCATAAAGAAATGCACTTAATGAGTTCCAGAACTCAACAACCGGTTGCCCTGGCTCCTTTACCGGTCATCTGTATGCCGTTGACGACATTTTATTAGACAGGCATTTAATTAAAGAACGTCTGTGGGCCAGATTCTTCCCTTCATGTGTGATTCATTTGGAAACGTCTCACGGATTTATCTCACCACGTTGTGCTGCTGTGGCCTGCACTTACAATGTGAGTGATTCCCACTTGAGTCTTCAGAACCGTTTTGAAGATTCAAACCAAGCAATGTGTTTTGTTTTTTGTTTTTTGCAAAACCAAAATATAACATGAGCCTCATGAAATTTCCACCAAGTATACGAAACCCAGCGGGTCCACAGTTGAATCAGAAACCCCGCTTGCATCTTAGCTCTCGAATCAGTTTGACTATGTTGTCAAACAGTTTCTAAAAGAAGAAACAATTAAAATATTAAGATGCCATT
This sequence comes from Neotragus pygmaeus, assembly GCA_006410875.1. Taxonomy (NCBI): domain Eukaryota; kingdom Metazoa; phylum Chordata; class Mammalia; order Artiodactyla; family Bovidae; genus Neotragus; species Neotragus pygmaeus. The sequence continues at coordinate 42,487 of SJYV01024079.1, read as the reverse complement.
TTAAATTTTGTCAAAACTGGTGAACATGCATATCAGCTTCCCTTTTTCCTATCTTTAACCGGCGTTCCTATGTTTTTAATCAACTTTTTCCACTTAAATGCTATTCCGTACTTCAGCCCAATATATTGCTATTGTTCAGTTGCGCGGTTGTGTCCGACTCTTTGTGACCCCATGGACTACAGCCTGCCAGGCTTCCTGTCCTTCGTTATCTCCCACGGTTTGCTCACACTCATGTCCATTGAGTTGGTGATACCATCCAACTGTCTCATCCTCTCTCACTGCCTTCCCATCTTGCTCTCAGCCTTTCCCAGCGTCAAGGTCTTTTCCATTGAGTTGGCTCTTCACATCAGGAGGCCAAGCTATTGGAGCTTCAGCATCAGCCCTTCCAATGAATATTCATGGGTTTGGTGCAATTGAAGTCATTAGTGAGTAATTGGACTACAGGTAGGCCCAGCCTTAAATTAAGAAACTTGGGGTCCTCCTCATTAGGTTTGAGTTTATTTGCTTCTGTTTCAATCACTCTTCTTTGTCTGAGTCCTTATTTTTATTAACCAGAATTTAAAGAGTTGCTTCCCCAAGAAAGGCTGTTTTGTTCTTCATCTTCTCCTTTGTACTGTATAAACATCCATCCTTTGAAGAGCTTAATGACTCTAAGGCTGGCCTTCCTCTAGTTTCACAGGGATGAAGCTCCAGTTGACTTCAGAAGAAGAACATGGATTTGAATAATGCAGGTCCACTTACGCTTGGATATTTTTTTCAGTAGTAAATAATATAGCACTACCCAATCCAAAGTTGGTTGAGTCCGCAGATGCAGAAGTATAAGTGTATAATACAGAGGGCCGATTCCAAGTTACATGTGAATTTTCTACTGTTTGGAGGGTCTGCACCCCTGACCCCTGCAGCGTTTTCCAAGGGTCAACTCTCTTGCTGCAGATTTTACAAATCAAACTGCAGAAGAATCTTTCAGCGCAACCTCTGCAATGGAGTAAGTTTCTTTTAACCTGGAAGAGGTGGACATTTTGAAATAAACTTTTGCTAATAGCTCTCAGATGAGTTTTACAGTCAGCCATGTTAGCCAAGCTCATAAGAATGTATGGAAAGAAAGGTACTAGTGACTGAGCCTCTACAAGAAAGGAATGATTAAAAAACTTGCCTCTGGTGACATTTAAAGAATTCACTGGTGCTGTGTTTTCCTTGTTAGTCTAATTCCATCTGTTTCTGTTTAGTTAAGTGAAATGCAATACAGGGAACTCTGGTCTCTAGTGTACACTATGTATACCTCTAACACCAGTTGCTGGTTTTTAAATTGAAGCCATGACTTTTGGATCAAAATAAGCATGCCACTTAATGTGGCAGCCTTTTAAAAAATAAAAAAATCATCATCATCATCATGAAAAGCAAAAATACCCATAATTTGACCTAGTATTTTAGACATCAGAGATCAAAAGTGGCCTGATTTCCACCTGCATGGACACATACTTGGAAAAGGACTATTACTGTTTCCTGGGAAACTTAGAGATTTTGAGTATTTCCNCTTCCGGCCCATGGAGCGTCCCCGGGGGAATTCACAAGGGCGGCAACAGCTTTCGGCCTTGGAGGGTGGGCGTGGCTGCACTCGAGAGTGTTCACCCTCTTGCACTCGAGAGTGTTCACCCTCTTTCTCCCCCTCGCCAGTGTGGCAGCTGGTTTTTGATCTGCTGCTGGGTGTGGTCCAAGGCTTCCTTGGTCCTGTCTCCCCACCCACACTCCTCGTCCACACTAGCCTTCTAACTGCTTTTTGTTCTCGGCTCCAACTCTTTCAATGACGAGGCAAGTGCTTTTTCTGTCCGCGTCACCGCAGATGCAAGGCCCAGCACGGTCTCGCTTAAACTGCCTCACCTGGTCTCACTCACTGTGAGAACTGAAGGTAAGCCCCCACGTTGTGCCAGACGTGAACAAATAAAAAGTGACTCTCCAGCCGCGACTCACAAATGCATGAAATGTTTCGATCTCCAGACAGACTGCCAGAATTTCTCTTTTTCTAACTCCTCTTTGTAGTGATAACATTTTTCTTTCTGTGATTCTTTTTTTTTTCCTTAAGAGAATAGCATAGTACCTTGAGTCAATTGCAGTTATGATTGTTGTCACTATTTCTATTTGATGAGTTCAAATTCTCTCGAAATTATTGTATTCAGTTGTACACTAGTGTCAATAAAATTGACATTTGTGAAGCAATTTCTGGCCTTTTTCTCCGGGTTTTCCTGGGTCTGGTGGTGTGAGAGGGGCGATTGGGTCTTTAACATCAGGACTTTGTTATAATGATGTTTATGAAAATGCAAGGCGTTGAAATGGAGGGTTTTGTTGTTTTTTTTTAATGCAAACTTCTAGAATCTAACTTTTCCTGACATTTTCTAATCTTGTTCTTCAAGGGTGATTGTACTGACCAATAGTCAGTGGGCAGGATGTCTGCTTTCTGTTGTTTTTGCGGGCGTGGTGGCGTTCTTCCCGTATGTAGGTGACATGGCTAGCTGGGAGACCTGAGACTGGGTGGGGCCTGGTGGGGGTTTCTGCATGGTTCATTCATCCTGGGGTCACGTTCACGACCCAACTCCAGCAGCTCCATTCGAGGTAGACCTATCTTGTAATGTCCAAGCAAATATGAATGAATCTGGAGAGACAGGATAGAGGTGAAAAAACGGGGGGAATTCCCAGAAAACTGCCCTTCACCTCTCTCCCCGAGCTTCTTGATGCTGGGCTGAGTAGCCACAACCATGAAACTGGATATTGGAAAATAGAGAAAGCATTCACGTAGTTTTTCTTCATGATGGTAACTGACGGGGCTGCAGGCTACTTAAAGTATGTTCATCCTAATCCTAGTTTATATGAGTCTACATGAGAATTATAGATCTGTTAGGCCGAAACATTTGAGTTTAGAAGTAGATTTTGAAATATCCCACTTGGTTTCAATAGGTTGAGGTATTGGTATTTGCAAAATGCAGTTGGCCAAGAGGTTTCATGTGCATATCATCTCATTTGGTTGACTCATAATGGGTAATTATACATTTTCCTACGATCTGGTATCGTTTTTAGAGGAATAACTAATTACCTGTCATTTTTTACTCAAAAGGGGGAATTGTGGTAATGTGATAACCTCCAGCTTTGCATTTTTAAATGATCACCTTTGCTATAATTGTGATACTAGTGTTTCTGTCCCAAACAGTGAGAGAGACATGGAGTGCCATCACCAGGTATAACCAGCTTGCTTCTGTTCTTCGTAGAATGGGGAGGTAGCTGCTTTCCCTTTCTTTAGCTGTGACCCATTGTTCCAAGACGTAGTCTGTCCTGGGTGTCCCAAGTCTTTTAGTCTTCTATTAGAATAGCGCTATTTTCTAGTCATTTTCCACATCTCCTTGTGATATAGACCCTGTGTCTTTCTCAAGTAATTCTTAAGACATTAAGGAAGTAGTTAGGAGATGAAGATGCTGTTTGCAGATAAACAATGCTTTTTAAACTATTATAATTATGCTCTACGCAGAGTTCTCCAGCTTATCATTAATGAAGTAACTGTGGTTCCACTGAATGGTATCTTAAGGATGAAGGCTGTTGCAATGTAGGGAAAAAACAACTAGAAAGTCATGGAGGGCAGTTTAAGCGTGCCATATAGTAATATAGTAGTCTAAGCTTCTAAAGGTTTGAAAAGGTGAAAATTGTAAGTGGAGACTGGGTCCCAGAAGAAATTACTTTTTTTTTTTTTTTTTTAATACTTCTCATCCCCAAACAGGCTCCCTGACTGGCAGCCCTCACCTTTCAGAGCTGTCCATCAACTCGCAGGGAGGAACAGCGCCCGCCAATGCCATCCTGTCGCCCAACCTGAGCCCTGACACCAAGCAGGCCTCCCCCTTGGTCAGCCCCCTGCTGAATGACCAGGCAGGCCCACGGGCTGAGGACGAGGATGATGGCCGGAGAAAGGTATGCGGCCTGGCAGGCCCTCGCCTGTTGATTTTTTTTTTTTTAATTCCAGTAATTTGCTCAGTGGAAAATAATCCACCTGCCAATGCAAGGGACACGAGTTTGATCCCTGGTATGGGAGGATCCCCTGGAGAAGGAAATAGCAACCCACCCTAGTATACTTGGCCTGGGAAATCCCATGGACAGAGGAGCCCGACGGACTACAGTCCATGGAGTCGCGGAGTCGGCCACGACTCCGTGACAGAACAAGAGCGATAAAGTAGAATCATGCAATGTCTGTGCCTTTGTGACTGGCTTATTTCCTGGAGCATAACATCAAGGTTTACGCATGTTGTAGCCTGCATCAGAATTTCCTTCTTTTTTAAGGCTGGCTGGTCTTCCCCAGTCTGGAGGTACCACATTTTGTGTATCCATCCACCCACTGATGGACAGTTGAGTTGTTTGCTCCATTTGACTGTTTTGCCTAACGTTCTGGGAACACTGGTGCACAAGGATCTTGTCTCATCTCTGCTTCATGTGTATCCCCAGAGGTGGAATGGGGCGAACTCCTGTAGGAAGCAAGCGAGATGGGCAGCAACGGGATTGGTTTCCTTTTACTGACTTCCACAGTGTAAAGAGAAGCACAACCAACGGCAGACCTCGCTTAAGGCAGTGCCCCCTGCCCGCCTAACAGAGGGACCCTGCCTGCTGGCACCCTGGCGCTTTAGATTAGCCACCTTCCCGCTCCCAGGAACAGCGTAACTTCCGCTTCCTAAAAAACAGCAACACCAGCCCAAGATGCCCAGGACAAAGGCTGCGCTGGTTCTTTTTCACTCATTTCCTTGAAGGCTGCATCACTCTGATACTATCCTAATTAATTAGATTTTCAGGCGCCCAGTTTTGAATGAACAGTCTTCGGTGGTAACTGACACACTCACTTGAGTTCTTTCACTGCCAGTAGCATTTACTTGGAAGGAAACATTCCTCGACAGTTTTCTCATCATAGAAACTCATTCTTTTTTCTAGTTCCTCTCGCATAAAAAGGAGAATAAGAGTTTATTTAGCCTTGATACCAACCAACCAAACATCGTAAGTTAGCAATGCATCACTTTAGTTAGGACTTTCTTATAACTAGGACTCTTTTAGAAACTGAGGCTCAGATTATTGTATCTTTTTTTCTTTTTATGAATTTTGCAGAGATTCCCAACTGACAGAGCATACTTCATTGCTAAAGAAGTCTCCACCACTGAGAGAACATATCTGAAGGATCTTGAAGTCATCACTTCGGTATGTGTAGCATTTCCCCTAAAGCGTTAAATTACATAATTTATCTTGACTAATACTCAGCTTTAGGAGACAAGCTGGATCTAATTAAATATCGGGTTCTCCGACTCCAGTTAAAAAGATTTTAGTCCTGAGTTGTACAAATTAGACAGTAATGGTATGTTTAATTTTGAATATGCCCTAAAAAGGTTTTATAATTGTGATTTTTTTAAGTGCAAAGGAAGGAAGTTTCTAAAGTGGAGAAATTTAATATTAAACATTTCACTGTCTGCACCGCCTGCACTGATGCAGAACTTTGTGTGTTTTGCTTCATATTTTTCTTGAGAGAGACCTCAGAGGTGAATGGGAAACCTCGTTTTATCTGTGATAATAAATTGAGCCATGTCAGCAAAATCTGCCTCAAAGACTGCCTTTTATCATTTTAATCCCTCTCGTTCAGTCTTAGAAACAAATTCAAAGCGAGCGTGGTGGCAGATGTCTTTATGGCCCTGGGTTCTGGAAAGGAGCTAGCCAACTGCAGGTCAGTTGGAATGGTCTGGTATCTGCTTCTAGAGCAGGTGCTCAACAGTCCTCGTGGGGCCCAGCCCAGCCTCAGCTCAGTGAGATGAGTGGTGTGTGTGCTGGCAGAGGCATCACCTCTTTGGTTCAGCCACCTTTCTGCTCAGCGTTTCAACAAAGGAACAGCGATAGAAGTTTCTTCAGGACTGAACTGAGGGCGTACGGGGGCATAAATCGGGGGTGACCCAGGGAGTTGGCCATAATGGAAGTTTTAATTTGAGTAGCTGCTCACTTCAGAGATGTGTCCTGGCTTCAACAGTACTTGGTGACAAATTTCAGGAAGCGGTAATGCAGAGATGGTCCTTCTTACTCCATCTAATGAAAGGAGGGAAAACAAAAGCCTCAAAGCTCTTGACGTTCTTGAAATCCTATGGATGCGGCAGGAGAGCCCTTATGTCTCTGAGCGTGGTGGGCTGTACCTCCGAAGAGCTGCAGACCTTGGTTCTTCACCTCTACGCCTCTAAATGCGCCCTCTTTTTTATTCCCAGTGGTTTCAGAGCACAGTGAGCAAAGAGGACTCCATGCCCGAAACCTTGAAAAGTCTCATATTCCCGAATTTTGAACCTTTGCACAAATTTCATACAAATTTTCTCAAGGAAATTGAGCAACGACTCGCCCTGTGGTGAGTACAATTCCGGGCGACCATTCTGCCTCATCCCCACCACCCTCCTCTTTCTTTCTCTATTTCTCACTTAATTTTTATATTGTTCCTTATAAGCAGTAGCTATGAGCAAAGATAAAGCAAGAAGCTGGCTTCAGACAAGACGAGCCTACAGTGATTTCCCAGTAAATCTATACGTGTTAGATCTCAGCCCCAGTTCCCCCCCCGCTTTGGCTTACAATTCTTCAAAATGCATGTTTTCTGACGATAATGAAATGAATCCCACAGGATATAGTCATGTCTTCTGAAAGGTTGAAGACGATTATAGAGAGTAGAGGCAGAAGAGGAACTTTTAGGGTGTTGGTAATATTTTGCTGGTGCTTGCTTTATAGTCATTTAAGTATCATCCGTCTCATGCTCTTCTCAGCATTATATTTCACAGTGTTTATAAAGAGTGCTTTGAAAAATAGACCCCATAGGGACTTCCCTGGCAGTCTTTTAGTTAAGACTCCACACTTCTACTGCAGGGGGCAAGAGTCTGATCCTAGTTGGGGAACTAAGATCGCACCTGCTGTGTTGGTATGGCCAAAAAAAAAAACCAGAACCCCGTCCCCACACATGCATACATTTTTATCTTGATTCCCACTGCTGCTACTGCTGCTAAGTCGCTTCAGTCATGTCCAATTCTGTGCAGCCCCATAGATGGCAGCCCACCAGGCTCTGCCGTCCCTGGGATTCTCCAGGCAAGAACCCTGGAGTGGGTNCATTTTTATCTTGATTCCCACTGCTGCTACTGCTGCTAAGTCGCTTCAGTCATGTCCAATTCTGTGCAGCCCCATAGATGGCAGCCCACCAGGCTCTGCCGTCCCTGGGATTCTCCAGGCAAGAACCCTGGAGTGGGTTGCCATTTCCTTCTCCAGTGATTCCCACTACTAAGAATTTATCTTAAGGTTGCATTCTAATATGTGAAATGACAAATGGCAATGATATCCATGACAGAATTAAAAGATTGGAACTGACCTAAATACTCAGGAAGAGCGGGCTGGATAAAAATATTGTCTGTTTTATTCAATACCATATAAAATATTAATCTCTGGATGCAAAACATCAGGAGATATCATCTGTACTGTAGAATGCAAAGTCCCTTGGCCCAAAATGGAAACTTCTGCAGAAAATTCTTACAGGTTTTTTTTTTTTTCTTTAAGACATGTATAGACACATGAGGAATTGACTATCTAGTAAACTTGCACTTGAAAAATGCCAGGAGATAATAGCAGAAGCTTTCTATCCACTGCATACTGTGTCTATCCTCACTACACCTTGGTTCAAGGTGTTCTCAGGGGTGTTTTAGTGACTGTAGGGCCTGCCAGAGACCTGGATGAGGTGGTCCCACCCTGGGGGATTCNAAAATGCCAGGAGATAATAGCAGAAGCTTTCTATCCACTGCATACTGTGTCTATCCTCACTACACCTTGGTTCAAGGTGTTCTCAGGGGTGTTTTAGTGACTGTAGGGCCTGCCAGAGACCTGGATGAGGTGGTCCCACCCTGGGGGATTCCAAGTGAGGCATTCCGGCACTGGTGAACAGGCTCACAGAGCTACTCCCTGTGCTGTGAAGCAAATGTGCTCAGATTTCCAACTTGGTATGTTTTTTATACCTGGAGAGAATTCAGTGCAGCTTGCTTTGCTGTGATAGAAGGAAGTGGGAGGCTTTACTCACTTGCCCCAGGCAGGAGGGCTCAGCTTGGACTGAGGAAGAACGGGTATAAAAATCAGCTCCCCTGGAGATGACAAAAGACTGAAAATGCCAGTTTAGACTCTTATTCTAGATTGGTGCTATGAATATAAGAGAAATATCGCTTTTAGAAATTAAAAAAAAATGCTCTGTAGCATCTAACTCTATGTTCCCGAAATGGATTGGGAAGCTTTCAGTTGTGTTCTTCCATGTTGCCTCCTCAAGTCATGCAAAGCCGAGTGATGCTTTGGTAGTGGAGCGGAAGACATTCTAGCTCTGGAGAAGCCAGTCCAGCAGTTCGTTTTCTGGCCAGTGAGATGCGTGTTCATACAGTCTTCCCGTAAGCTCAGAGCATCTTGCGATGTGTCCGACGGCAGTTTGGTCCACATAGCCGTTGGTTTAGATAAGGCTGGGGAGGTCACACCCAGGAGGCGTCTTCAGTCGGCAGTGCCTGGCAGTCAGCCCAGCGTGGCGGCTTCAGCTCACTCACTGTCACTGGCAGAACAGTCGTTGCCTCCATTCTTGTCCCCTCAAGGGAAGGAATTCAGACAAGAGGCATAGAGCAGTTTTCAGCAGCAAGACTTTTACTAAGCAAAGTGAAAGTACGCTGCTGAGAAAACGAGAGGGTGAGCTGTCTGGAAGCCAGAAGCAGTCCCACAATGGGGGGGGGGGGGGCGGTGTATGTGCTCAGTCGTGTCTGACTCTTGGCGACCCCATGGACTACAGCCCGCCAGGCTCCTCTGTCCATGGGAATTCCTAGGCAAGAATGCTGGAGTGGGTTGCCATGCCCTCCTCCAGGGGATCTTCCTGCCTAGGGATGGAACCCATGTCTTCTGCACTGGCAGGCAGATTCTTTACTACTGCACCTCCTGAGAAGCCCACGATGGGGGAAGGGCTGGGTTTTTAGCTTAGTGGTCCCTCCCTCTGGTCATTTGACTGACAAGTTGATTGACGGCTTTGGGTTGTATAACTTGCCCCTTAGTGTGCAGGCACCAACCCATAAGCACCCAAGTGAAATCCAGGGTGGGAGAGGGGAGGGAGCAAAAACTGTAACGCTCACTTATTTTAATGACAGTGTCATGAACCCTGGGTTGCTGAGTCACTTCTTAGGTCTTGATGTGCCCTGCAGGAACCTGTTCTGGCCCTTTTATCTTGCTTGGCCCTGACTGGGCTGGAAACTTGGAAGGGTGGTCCTTAACCACAAGAGGGAGGATCTGTGGGCATGTCCTGATTCCCAGTGTCCAGAGCGAGGAGGGAAGGATGACCCCATCCGGGATGGAGGGGCAGGGATCTTCTCACTTGTAACTACTGACACTTCTCACTACTGACACTGCCACCAGAGAACTTTGCCGAGCCGTGTGAAACACATTTCATTTTAGAAGAACTGCCACACTCTTGGATTTATCCATGATCATAAATCTTTAGCCTTTATCTGTGAAAGAGTGTCCAGCTGCTTTAAAAAGCACCTGCTATCATTTATTTCTGCAGAGAATTTTCAGTAGTGTGTCTTTCAAAGGTCTGTAATTTTATTCATGTTTTCCATGAGGATGCCAGAAGCGTGTTAAAGACTCAAGGCTAGTGAGAGAGCACACACAGTCGATATGCAGTTCCATCAACTTGACCTTCAGTAGCTTTGCAACAGTGGACCCACAGCATACTGATGACGTTTATCGGGAATCAGTGTCCAAGTGTGCCGTTAAGTTCAGCTAACCAATTCCTCAAGTGCATGATGAAAATGACCTGACTTGGCAGGGATTCATGGCAGCAGGCTGAGTGTGAATGAGTTAAGTGTGACCCAATAGAATGAGAGAGAGAGAGAAAGAGCAATGTCGGTTCTATCTGTTGCTCTCAATATTGGCTGCTCATTAAAATCACCTGGAACCTTTAAGAAAAAGTATCTTGATAGCCAGGCAGAACACCAGATAGTCATATCAGAATCCCTGAGAGGTAGAAATGTAAGCATCAGTCGTTCCTAAAGCTTCCTAGGTAATTATTCCAATATGCAACCAAGGTCGTGAACCTCTTCCATAGACTGTGCCTCATTAGGAGACCAAGGCTTGCCCCTTGGAACTTCAAGGCTCAGAGCTCCCTCAGAACACTGTACCCAGTTCTGAGTATCATGTTTGAAGTGGGCTAATAGAATGCATTTCATTAAAAAAAAAAAAAAAAATATATATATATATNTCCACAGTTTATTATGATCCACATAGTCAAAGGCTAAATTTAGTGTAGTCAATGAAGTAGATATTTTTCTGGAATTCTTTTGCTTTTTCTATGATCCAATGGATGTTGGCAATTTGATCTCTGCTTCCTCTGTCTTTTCTGAATCCATCCTGCACATTTGGAAGTTCTCGGTTCATGAATTGCTAACGCTTACCTTGAAGGATTTTGAGCATTACCTTGCTTGCAGGTGAAATGAACACAATTTTATGGCAGTTTGAACATTCTTTGGCATTGCCTTTCTTTGAGATTGGAAGGAAAATGGAATTTTTCCAGTGCTATGGCCACTGCTGAGTTTTCCAAATTTGCTGGCATATTGAGTGAAGCACTTTAATAGCATCATCTTTTAGGATTTGAAATAATTCAGCTGAAGTTCCATCAACTCCACTAGCTTTGTTTGTAGTGAGCTTCCTAAGGCCACTTGACTTCACACTCCAGGATGTCTGACTCTAGGTGAGGGACCACACCATTGTGGTTATCTGAGTTATTAAGACCTTTTTGTACAATTCTGTGTATTCTTGCCACCTCTTCTTAACTTGTCTTTTTGTTAGGTTGTTGCTGTTTCTGTCCTTTATTATGCCCATCTTTATGTGAAAAGTTCCCTTGGTATCTCCAGTTTTCTTGAAGAGATCGCTCGTATTTACCATTCTTTGTTTGCATCATTTTAAGTGCTTTCTGTATATTAACTCAATGAATCCTCATAAGAACCTTATAAAACAGAAAAATTATCCTCCCTCTTTTACAGGGAGCAAGATGGAGCCACAGGGAGGTAAGCAGTAATTTGCCAAAGGTCACACAGCTTGGCAGAGTAAGGCCTAGGATTTGAGCCAGGATAAATAAGACACTATTTGAGTGTAGAATTTCAAAGAATAGCAAGGAGAAATAAAGTTTTCCTCAGTAATCAATGCAAAGATATAGAGGAAAACAATAGAATGTGAAAGACTAGAGATCACTTCAAGAAAATTGGAGATACCAAGGGAAATTTTCATGAAAAGCTGAGCACAATAAAGGACAGAAATGGTATGGACCTAACAGAACTAGAAGATATTAAGAAGAGGTGGCAAGAATNATGAGTTTGAAAGTGCCCTTCTGTTGTGCTCTGTTTTAATGCATGGCCGTCAGCAGGACCAAACCCGGGTCTCATCTGGTGCCATCGAGCCTGCCTGTGACTGGGCTGTAACTCTTGTGCCTTATATTAAACTGGACCTGGTAAACTTGGAAGAAGAAAAGCTGTAGCTTTAGGCAAATCTATAATGTATGCATAGCTGACAAGCACAAGGTAGCTGAGGGCTTGAGGCTGCCATGTCTACCTGAGCCAGAGGACACGATGGTTGCGTACCTGTCGCTACTCGGGGGAAATAGTGTATCCCAGCCCAGCAAGAACGCCTCATAAATGCCTTCCCTGCAAGTGGCAGTGTGAATTAACATTCACATTCATGAGGTTTCTCCTCTCCAGGGATTTCAAAGGCTATTGAAATTCATCAAAGAATATTAAAATCCACATCTATTACATGCAGCTAATATATATATATACACACACATATGAAATCTATTACTCTGGCTAATTCATTGCTTTTTGAACCCAGCTGCCCTTCTACCCTACATATTAGTGGAAGATTTGTCTTTACTCATTTGCTCACTTACATATTCTTTTATTTACATAGATACACATAGCCATACAGATACATAGATGCATAGCTTCCTAGGTGGTGCTAGCGATAAAGAACCCACCTGCCAATGCAAGAGGTCCCCTGGAGGAGGGTGTGACAACCCACTCCAGTATTCTTGCCGGGAAAATCCCGTGGAGACAGACGCCTGGCGGGCTACAGTCCGTAGCTTCGAACAGAGTCGACAACTAAAGCAGCTTAGCACAATAACAGCACAGATACACACCCACAGACATAGTTACAGCCTCTTCCCCCNTGCCGGGAAAATCCCGTGGAGACAGACGCCTGGCGGGCTACAGTCCGTAGCTTCGAACAGAGTCGACAACTAAAGCGGCTTAGCACAATAACAGCACAGATACACACCCACAGACATAGTTACAGCCTCTTCCCCCGCCCCCGCCCCCGCCACTTAGAATCATAGGAACCACAAGGAATGGTAAGAATTAGGGCATGATGTTTGTCTTGCAAATGAGGCCTAAAAATTCACAAAGTTAAATCTATTTTCTTGGAGTCAGACAGCACCCTGACCCAGAGCTGAGTTGAAAAAATCAGCCCTTTTAGCTCCAAGATATGTGGTTTTGCTTTTATGTTTTAATCTAATGAGCTGATTCTTTGCTTTGTTGTGAGAGGGAGGAAAGGGCGGAGCCTTGGTCTGTCTGTAGTGGTGAATGAAACGTTTACAGAGGGTCTGGAAGAGTCAGAGATTCCGTGCGTGCATGTGTGTGTAAGAGTCAGAGATTCCGTGTGTGTATGTGTAAGAGTCAGNGAGAGGGAGGAAAGGGCGGAGCCTTGGTCTGTCTGTAGTGGTGAATGAAACGTTTACAGAGGGTCTGGAAGAGTCAGAGATTCCGTGCGTGCATGTGTGTGTAAGAGTCAGAGATTCCGTGTGTGTATGTGTAAGAGTCAGAGATTCCGTGTGTGTGTATGTGTGTAAGAGTCAGAGATTCCGTGTGTGTGTGTGTAAGAGTCAGATTCCGTGTGTGTGTGTGTGTGAGAGTCAGATTCCGTGTGTGTGTGTGTGTTCAACCTTGTGCTGAGATAACACATAGTTATTATGGAGCACACTAATCATGGTACACAGGTCAGAATTCAGCATCTGGGAGGCTTCTTGGTACATGGGTTTCCAGCACGAAATCGTCAAAACAATTTTCCGCTGCATTGTCGTGCAGTAATTAGCCAGACAGTGAATATGCGGACCCACCTTCCCAACAAGGACCCTTTTCTTGTGAGGTTAACATCCAGAGGCTGTTCCGGAAGAGCTGTAATTACTTTTCCATGTTCTCCATAATCAAGTGACATTTTAGCTCTTTACAGTGAGGCCAGTGCACTGGACCTGCAGGTTCGCTGGCGTTCACGTGCAGAGGAAGCGTAAGCGTGACGGTAATTCTCTACGGAGCAGCCGGGGCACAAGTCTCGCCCCCTTTCCCGAGGGCTGACTCCGTGCTCTGGGGCCAGAGAGGGCTGGCCCCGGCTGCGCGCCAGCCTGGCTTCACCGCGTGGCCTCAGTCTGCCCCCGCTCAGTGGATTGACTGGGCACAGAAGGTCCGTGCTGCCATCCCAGAGCAGTTTCCCAAACGAAATACAGACTCTGAAAACTGAGGGAAGCAGATAAGTTTCTGCCGGCCAGCCAAAGCAGGACGGTCCCCCTTGCGTCTGGGTTTTAGCATCAGTGCACTTCTCTTTGAATAAAGAGTTGGCAAAGGGAGAAATGAAGTGAAGTCAATCCAGCTTGGCCTCCATCACTGCTCCCTGCCCCTCCTCCCTGCCTGCTCCGCTGCTCCTGGTTTCCCGTGGGTCAGGATGCTCTCTGTGAGAGAGGATTGTTCAGTACCAGTGGGAGCCGAGACCCCCAGTTATCCCTCCGCCCAGTCCAGAGCATTCTCACTAAAATATCTAGATGATGTCCTTTGGATGAACTGAAGACCTGTCTCAGTTCTGAAGGTGTGAGGTTGGGTGGTTCTGAACAGCAGGAAGCCTCCGTTTCTGGCAGGAGCTCCTTCCTGCGCGAAAGTGTGTAAGGAGAAACAACCTGTAAATTCACAACTGCATCCACACACTCACACAGGATCCACAGAATAGCCAAACAATAAACATCTCTGTTACCCAATTAAGAACCTTTCGGAAAGATCCAAAGATACCATACCCCTGTAGCTGATGCAGTGGAATAATTCGTGATCATGAGCAGAGAGCTGAATGCTGTCTCAGGAGGAGAAAGGGAAAGTGTTAGCTGCTCAGTCGTGTCCAACAACTCCATGAACTGTAGCCCACCAGACTCCTCTGTCCATGGAATTGAACAAGCAAGAATACTGGAGTGGGTAGCCATTCTCTTCTCCAGGGGATCTTCCTGGTCCAGGATCGAACCTGGGTCTCCTGCATTAGCAGGCAGATTATTTGCCATCTGAGCCACCAGGGGAGTCTAGTCTAAGTCAGACGCTGGAGCATTCTCCACGAGGCTGCTTTGGGGGAGAATGACCCGATGGATGAGGTGAGGGAGACTGGGTGTGGATAACTGAGGCTCCTGGCTTGAGGCTGAGGCAGGACAGTTGCTTCATTAAGGAATGAAATGGAGGAAGGAGATTAGATTTTGGCAGCAAGATAAATACCTCTGTGCAGAATCTCTTGAGTTTGAGATTCCTGTGAGGTGGCTTCCCTTGGAGCTTAGTTGGCAAAGAATCTGCGTGAAATGCAGATTCCTAGGTTCGATTCCTGGGTCAGGAAGATCCCCTGGAGGAGGAAATGGCAACCTGCTCCAATATTCTTGCCTGGAGAATCCCCATGGACAGAGGAGCCTGGCGGGCTACAGTCCATGGGGTGGCAAGAGTCGGACATGACTGAGTGACTAAGCCACCACATACACTGTGGCATCTTCATATCCACCACCATGAGGTCACTCGGGCAGCGACCTCTGAAAGTCATAAAATACAGGGCCTGGGTCAGTAACTACATGGCTCCTTGAGGTCATAGATGTGGCATCGTGAGTTGAATCCAGGGAGACTAGAAAGGCTTGCTTAGGGAGAGGTAGAAATGCAGAGAGAGAAGATAGCCAGGGTTGGGTTCTCAAAACACAGAAACAGATTAGGAATGGCCTGGAGAGGAGGGCTTGGCAAACAGGACTGAAGATGTCACCGGGAGAGAAACCAGAGAGCAGGGCCGGGGCGTTTGGGACCAACCGGCCGCGAGCGGGTGACCAGGGGCAGGAGTGACAGTACGTCCCTTGGTGGATTGGGTAGCTCAGAGGTCAGCGGCAGTGTCGCACAGAACCGTTTCAAGCAGTGGCGAGAAGAGAAGCCGTACTTTAATCAGAAGAGAAAGGCATAGTAATTGAGGCCATCTTTGGCAGCTAAGAGGAAGCAGGAAGATTGAGGAATTCTGCATCGGGGTGGAAAAGAATGGGATAGGTTGATGAGAGGACCGCCCTTCTAGAAAAACGATACAGACGAACTTATTGGTAAAGCAGAAAGAGATGCAGATGCAGAGAACAAGTGTATGGACGCCAGGGCGGGGAGAGAGAGAGGGTGGGATGAACTGGGAAACTGGGACTCACGTATACCCACGACTCTGTATAAAATAGGTAACCACTAAGAACCTGCTGCAGCACAGGGAACTCTGGTCAGTGCTGTGTGGCGACCTAAATGGGAAGGAAGTCCAGAAAAAATAAAGGGGGGGATATGTTTATACGTGTAACTGATTTACTTTGGTATACAGTAGAAACTAACACAGCGTTGTAAAGCAACTATATTCCAATAAATACTAATTAAAAAAGAGAAAGCCGTAGAAGACCCTGGCAGGGGCTGGGGACATCGTGGGCCCCCTCCCTCCTTTTATTTTATAGCTTTAATGCCCTGATGGGTCTGGCTGCTTGTCTCTCCTGTGATGTGATTCCCAGTCTATGCCCAGTTATAAACGGTGGAGCACGTGGTGGGGTCACTGCTTGGTGTGGAGAGAGGGGAGCTGGGAGAGGAGCCAGTCTTCCTGTTTGTCTGCTCCGACGTTTCTACCCGCTTCAGTGCTAAGTCCCTTCAGTCGAGTCCGACTCTTTGTGACCCCATGGACTGCAGCCCACCAGGCTCCTCTGTCCATTGGATGCTCCAGGCAGGAATACTGGAGTGGGTTGCCATGCCCTCCTCCAGGGGATCTTCCCAGCCCAGGGATCGAACCCACATCTCCTGCATCTTGGGCACCGGCAGGCGGGTTCTTTACCACTAGCACCACCTGGAAAGCTTCATTCAGTCCCTTCCTCCCTGCCCTCCTCTCCCCATCCTGAGAGCCTTGCTGTGTGAGAGGTTGAGCCGGCAGTTCTGGAAAGCTCTGAATGCCAAGAGGAGGAGGGTCATCCCTCCCAGTGCTGGAGGCTTAGGCAGCAGCACCTGTGGGTATAAGTTACTATCCTCCACACTTGGGCTTGCAGATATTTATTCCACCCTGAGCACGTCTCACCTCCCTGCCCAGATTTTTACCTTTTTTCCATTTTTAGTTTGTCCCTTTTTCCTTAAACTGGCTTCTGGCTATCCTGAACAGTTGAAGATATTAGCCAGGTTCATTGTTGAAAAATCATGTTTTAATTTTCTCTGGGAGATTTGGTGGATTAACTGGCAGATATGCACAGGTATGGAAGCTGGAAGTGTATAGGCTGGGTTCCTGGGCTCGGGTCCCAGCTCCAGCTGTGTGATCACTGACATTAGACATGTTGCTTCATTTCTTTGTGCCTCAGTATTTAGCTGTTTAAAGGGGGTGATGGTGGTACCTGGTCGCAAGGCTGCCAAGAGGATTCAGTGACTCGTCAGTACCTGTAATACGCTCAGCACTGAGTGGTCAGTGCTCAGTAACTGAAGCTGCCTTTATTATTAATAATACTCCTTTACTCACTGCTGTTTAAGCCCCTAGGTTATCAATATTGGATACAGCCTAGAGCCAAAGAGAAATTAATATATACCCAGATGCTCCATTCAAAACACCCATGTCTTTGTCTTCCGCCACCCAGCATGTCCGGGGGACCCCTGACCCATCTCAATACCTGGGACCCCATCTGCCCTCTGCTGGGTCGTTCTTCACATACCCACCTTTCTGTAAGGGGGTCTCCTGCATTCCCTCATTTATATTTTTCTCTTGCCAAGGGCTTTTCACACAGCCCTTTGTCTGCTTCAGGTAAGGACTCTTGGGAGCAGAAGCCTTAATTTTTGAGGCTAAGCCTGGCTTCGTACAAGGGTCTGTTAGTCCCTGTCTGAGAAAGAACCGGTTTCATGAGCTTGTTCCTGCAAGTCATCTCCTCGTTCTAACGCTGAGAAAATCACCCAAGCGTGGATGGAAAAAGAAATGTAAAATGAGATCAAACTAAAGTGAACAGGATGTGGCTCTTCCCTGCCACTTTCAGAGCACAAGTGGACTTCTTTGTCTGCAGAAGGACTGGGGTCATCTTGAAATCTCCTTCTAGCGCTGATGTCCTGTGACACTCCGAGAGAGGAAAGTACAGATAGGTTAGCGGATTGGAAGACGTAAAGGTTGGCGGTTTGTCATCTGGGGTTGGCACGTCGATCCGGTCATGTTTGCACTGCTAATGCTCTGGTTTCCAACCCTTTGCTCCCAGGGAAGGCCGCTCGAATGCCCACATCAGAGGAGATTACCAAAGAATCGGAGACGTGATGCTGAAGAACATTCAGGGGATGAAGGGAAGCTGCTGGTGGGGGCGGGGAGGTG
>SJYV01024079.1:0-14633 GCA_006410875.1 Neotragus pygmaeus | reverse complement strand
GCTACAAGCAGGTCCTGGAGCGATTGTGCAAACACTACCCGCCCAGCCACAGCGACTTCAGGGACTGCCGAGGTGAGTGGGTGGGTGTGTTGGTGGGGGTTGGGGGGGTCAGGTCTCTGAGGTTGTGTCCCAAGCCGGGCAGACTTGCTTTCTAGGACCTGGACCGGTATTTTCTGTCCCTCTTGGTCTGTCCTGTCAGGAAGGCAGTAATGATTTGCTTCTCTTCTCCATCCTCTTGCCTGCATTTTCTCCTCTGTCCTGGGTGGTTAGTGCAAAGAAGCTCCACTTAGAGTCCGTCCCTTCCAAAAAGCTTCGTTCACCTACATGGTAGAAGCTCATCACTTTCCCCTTGGATGGGCCACCGGAAATGGCTGGTAATAAACACTGCTGCTCGTTGCTATGGGGCATTCTGAGGTTCACCACACTGAGCATTTTGGGTGCATCAGCTCTCAGTCTTCGAGGAATGCCTACAAGATAATGGTGAGCTCATTTACACATGGGGACCGCTGAGACCAGAGTCACACAGCTGCAAAGTGAACGGCTGGTGACCTCAACCCAGAACCCACATTCTTGACCATCCTTCCCCACCAGCCAATGATGAGGCTATTACTCACTGTCCCTTGCTCAGCACCTGGGCCAGGGACTCTGCCAGGTGTCTTTCTCACATGAACACTTTTACTTTGTTAACGACCCCATGAGAGAAGGGTTGTTATCCTATTTTATAGATAAGAAAATGGGCTTCAGAGGGGCTAAAGGATTTGTGAGCCTTGCTCAGCTGGCCAAAGATGGGAGTTGCCACTCTGGAGCATGCTTTCCCCGCTGTGCCACGGGTCCTCTTTGTGAACTTACCTTCTCTTCTCGTGTTGTCTGTGGTCTGTTACCGTCTGCGCTCCCTGGCCTGAACTTGCAGCTCCTGGCGGCCAGGACACTCTGCACCAGTCTGTACACAGTGCCCTCTCCAGGTGGCTCTTGACAGATTACGAGACTTTGCACACCTGTCAGCATGTCATGATGTGTGTCTCTTGCCTAAAGTCTGTAAATTTAATCTTAGTTTTTAGAAAGGCAACCCAAGGGAAGCATTTCGTAGAGTAATGAAGATATTGTTCCCTGGTAGCTCGGTTGGTAAAGAATCTGCCTGCAGTGCAAGAGACCTGGGTTCAATCCCTGGGTCAGGAAGATCCCCTGGAGAAGGAAATGGCAACCCACTCCAGTANTGCGCTCCCTGGCCTGAACTTGCAGCTCCTGGCGGCCAGGACACTCTGCACCAGTCTGTACACAGTGCCCTCTCCAGGTGGCTCTTGACAGATTACGAGACTTTGCACACCTGTCAGCATGTCATGATGTGTGTCTCTTGCCTAAAGTCTGTAAATTTAATCTTAGTTTTTAGAAAGGCAACCCAAGGGAAGCATTTCGTAGAGTAATGAAGATATTGTTCCCTGGTAGCTCGGTTGGTAAAGAATCTGCCTGCAGTGCAAGAGACCTGGGTTCAATCCCTGGGTCAGGAAGATCCCCTGGAGAAGGAAATGGCAACCCACTCCAGTATTCTTGGCCTGGAGAATCCCATGGACAGAGGAGCCTGGCAGGCTACAGTCCATGGGGTTGCAAGAGTCAGACACGGCTTAGTGACTAAACCACCAATACCACCACCAGTGAAGACACTGGTAATTCATGCAACAGGAACAGAGATGGCTCGAGACGTGGTTTTGACTTGCTTTAGACAGCAGTCTTTAAACCATGCAGCCTCACGCCTTGGCGTATTCTTTTCCTTCCGCTTGGACTCCCCACCACCACCTCCTGGTCCTTTCCCTGGCAGAATCCTCCTCCTCCTCTAAGGCTCAAGTCTGTTCCTGACCCTCCAGGCCTCAACCCTGAATGCCCATCAGTGTAGGGGAGATGCGCCCAATATTGGAAAAGTTAGTTGCAGTTTTTCTCGGCAGCCATCGTGGTAAACATTATAAATGGGTGCAGGAGGAAAAACCAGGACCCGCTGGAATGTTTGTTGCCCAAAAGTGTTACACTGTCAGCTGGACCCTCTACCAGAAAGCTCTCTCCTTCGCCCAGGATTTTTCTGTGGCCTCTTTGCTCACTCTGCTCTTTCCAGCTAACAGGGAGGAGAGAAAAATCTCTGCCCTGGGGGCAAAATTCCAGGCACTCTTAACCCCTTGCTGCTGCCCCTTTATGCCAACAAGCAATTCTAACTGAAGCACAGCCGACCACCCAAGCTCTGAAGGGGGCACTGACATTTTCAAGATGGTTTGCGGGAAACTAAAGCAAGCAAATCGATACATAAAGTAAATCACGCAGTTTTTATTATCACTCAGAAAAAGCGGTGTCTTCCCTAGAAGGAAGGCTTCTAACACAGTTCAGCTACTAGAGGATGTTACCCTGGAGAATTAAGCTTCAAGCTGTAAGGGGAAATGACCCTCGTCTGCTGTGACTGCTGCAGTTTTTGTATCTGTTTCCCTCCCCAGCGGCTTTGGCAGAGATCACGGAAATGGTGGCCCAGCTTCACAGTACGATGATCAAGATGGAGAATTTCCAGAAGCTGCATGAACTCAAGAAAGATTTGATTGGCGTTGACAATCTTGTGATCCCAGGAAGGGTAAGTTCTCTCTGTATGCTCTGGAGGTGGAGCCAGAAAGACTTGTGTGTGCTAAGTCACTTTCAGTTCAGTTCAGTCGCTCAGTCATGTCCAACTCTGTGCAGCCCCATGGACTACAGCCCGCCAGGCTCCTCTGTCCCTGGGCCTCTCCAGGCAAAATACTGGAGTGGGTTGCCACATCCTCCTCCAGGGGATCGTCCCGACCCAGGGATCAAACCCGCGGCTCTTATGTCTCCTGCACTGGCAGCCAGGTTCTTTACCACTAGCGCCACCTGGCAAACCCCAAGAAAGACGCGCAGTGACTTACATTGGAGCCTTTTGAATATGGACACCCCAAAATTAAAATAGGCTCCTTCTGAAGTGGCTTTCTTCCCCAGACCGGGAGACAACTGGGGAAAATGCCTTGAATATTACAGTGGCAATTCAGAAATTTGGGGTCAGAAGAAGAAAAGTGAATCTTTCAACCACATCTTCTGCTTTTTCTCCTTATTGGTTGATATGCTTATATACTTTTTCCCCACCATATTCTGAGAGGCTTTGAGATTGCTTGTTTAAAAAAAAAATTAGGTAAATGAAGACGGAAGAAAAGGAAAAAAATTTAAGAATTGGGTAGAGGACTTCCCTGGTGGTCCAGGGGTTAGTTCAGACACCGTACTTCCACTGCAGAGGGCACAGTCTTCATCCCTGGTTGGGGAGGGATCCCACATGCCTTGTGGTGTGGCCAAAGAAAAATAATAATAACTGGGTGAAGGGGCAATTAGAAAGCAGAGAAGTTAGTGCACGAAAGTGTGCTCTAAATTCCCATGTAAGTGGGAAAGTTAGAAATTAAAACTGTAGCCAGAACACAGTTCTGGGAGAGAGACACATTTCACTTATGCTATTTAACCTTTACTTCCCCATGGGGCTTTCCTGGTGGCTCAGACAACAAAGAATCCGCCTGCAATGTAGGAGACCCAGGTTCAATCCCTGGATCAGGAAGATCCCCTGGAGAAGAATACCCACTCCAGTATTCTTGGAGAACTTCGTGGACGGAGGATACCGTCCATGGAGTCACAAGGAGTCAGACACAACTGAGTGACTTAACACTTCCACTTTCTCCATGCGCGTGACAGGTCATTCACAGTAAAGGACCGCAATATCAAGCATGCTCCCTCCAGGCCAATGGGCATTTTAAACATACAGGGTAGCCTGCCTTTTTCCAACTCGCTTCCTAGGAAACCGTCACTGACCAGGAATTAAAAATACTTGCTCCATCTCATCAGATCTCTATGTGGGAACTTTCTCTACCAGCTCTCCTGTCTCAAACTACACCTAACCCAGATTCAGAAGGGCATTTTATTTTAGCTTCTTTGATCTGTCATACCTGCCTTAAACTTCAGACAAATATCCCTCATCCTTTGGGGTATTGGGTCTCTCTGTTGGGAAGCCTAATTACAAAGCTGAGCAGAGTATCAGCTATAAAACGTTGTCAGAAGAGTTATGTGGTAACTGTCGGCTGGAAATTAAAGCTGGGACTTAACTTCAGCTCTATTGGTGAGAAAATTCTGCCAGGACTCAGCACATCACAACCCGTGTTCACTCATCCATGCAGAATTAAAGCCTTGCGGAATCGGTATAATTTTCTCTTAACTTCGGATATTATACAATACTTAACATATTATGTGCTACATGGCAAACAGAGCATCTGTAAGGAACTTCTTATTTTGAGAAATAGTTTCCACGGTGCTGTGAAAAGAGCGGTGGATTGGAGTAGACGGCCCTGGGTTCAGTTTCTGGCTCCACCAGAGCTGGACTGTCTCACCTACTGGAATGTTCCTTACATTCTGTAACATGGGGGACCATACTTTCTCTGTATAGGTTGTGTGTGTATTAGTCACTCAGTCCGACTCTTTGTGACCCTGTGGACTGTAGCCTGCCAGGCTCCTCTGCATGGGATTCTCCAGGCAAGAATACTGGAGTAGGGTGCCATTTCTTTCTCCAAATGACCACAGCCTGGTGTTAATCATATGGATCCAGCCCACAGTTGCGGGAGTTTTCCTTTTGGTAGATGAGAGGTTAAGTTTTTGATTGAGACATAGCTCATCACTCTGATTGAGTCTAAGTGAGCCCAAAAGAACATTTAACTCTACGGCCAGGGTCAGAGCAGGTATTAATTACTTGGCTAGCTGAGAGGAATATCAATCATGACTGAACATGACTTATCATTTTCCCTTTAAAGTAAATTTCCTCAGGGCCAACCATTTAGCACCTTGGAGTGCAGAAATTCATCAAGGTAACCCAGAAATACTGGACACAGGTAATTGGCCACAAACCCAACAGCTGGATTGATTTCTAAAACTGAGGATCATGCATAGGAGCATGCCTATGATAGAAAAACATTTGAGTCCTATGCAAAGGTCCAAGGTTATATGGATCAAATGAGACTTAATCTGCAAAACTAACAGAGTAAATAGTTACCTTCTCTTCTCCCACCTACACTCATTTGAAGAGACTACACTTAGTATAATGTACACAGCACAGCCGGCTTCCCAGGGGGCTCAGCTAATAAAGAATCTGTCCGCAGTGCGGGAGACCTGGATTCGATCCCTGGGTTGGGAAGATCCCCTGGGGAAGGGGAAAGGCTACCCACTCCAGTACTTTGGCCTGGACAGTTCCATGGGCTGTATGGTTTCTGGGGTCACACAGAGTCCGACACAACTGAGCGACTCTCATGTTCCCTTTCACACTACAGCATTGTATAGGACACAGACTTGTTTCACCAGATGGGGGCTCTATTCACCCACTGAACAGGTGTGGGCAAGTTCCTTAATCATTTTGCTCCTCAGTTTCCTTATCTGAAAAATGGGGACGAATTTACAGGCTTGTGCATGAAACTAATATAAGCAACCAGCACATGTCAGGAACACACCGTGTGCTAATAAATCATTACTGATGAAGCTGAAGTCAGAACTGGGGTGCTGGGTACACACTGCAGGACCGGCCTTATCTGTATGTTCTTCTGTGGATCAACCAGCTTCACGACCCCTCAGTGTTTCAAGTCAACCTGACAGAGGTGGGAAAGAGGGATCCAAGGCCCTCAGAGGGCCCGTTCTAAGGTGGGCTGTTCCACACACCGAGGTTAGTTGATTATCTTTTTAAAATTATCAAAATAACCTGATGAGTGGAAAGATGGCTCCAGGAGGTTTTTCTGCATGTGGAATTTGAAAAATTGAGATTTGTAAGTTAGCATCTGATGTTCACGCTCCCTGCAGTCTAATTCCTAACAGTCTACTCCTGCAGTCTAATTCCTATGCTTTCGGGCATAATCCTGCCACCCTCTTGCTGGGGTCAGGCTTAGATGGGGGGGAGGTGTCATGTCCTGGAAGCAGGATTTCTTCCGAGGCAAAGGACCCCAGCACAGTCTGGCCTGAGCCAGGGCCAGGGGTGTGTTTTCTGTCCTAGGCATTGTGTACCCAAAGAGTCCTTCCAGGAGCACAGTGGGGGGTCATTTGGTTAAAACTCCGAGGCATGGACATTGTGAATTTCATTCCAGAAGGAAGCTGATTGAGCTTAAGGATATTAAGGGCCTTTTCTTTTTCTCCTATTTCATAGGAGCTTGGGGCAGGGGGTTGTTTTTAATACTTAAAAAAAAATTTTTTTTACAGTAATGTAAAGTAGTTAACCTCCAATTAAAATAAATTTATTTTAAAAAATAAAATTTTTATTTTGCTTTTAATATTTTTAAATTTTTACTGATTTATTTAGTCAAGCCAAGTCTTAGTTGCAGCTTGCAGGATCTTTGTTCTTCCTTGCTTGTGGCTCTTTAATTCTAGAACAGGTGCTAGTTTTTGATAACCAGCGGTTAAATCGTGAAGATGATCCCTCTACTCACAGTTCTCGCCTATGGCATACCTCTCATCCTTGGTCCCCTATTTCCCCGTTGCATCCCTCCTGGGTCCTCTGTCACCTCCTCGAAGCGGAAGCCCGCAGGGCCTGGGGGTGAAGTGCACGGTGACAGGTTCCAGTATGAAGCTGCCCATAGACCTCTGACTGCCGGCTTCCCATCTGGTACTGGCGCCGAAGTTAGCTTCGGCCTTGCAGGCTGCTGGGAAGGGGAGGCGCTGAGAGGCAGCACAGCTGGGCATTCAGTACACAGGGGCTGTGACTGCTACGGTTTTTAGCGTGAAAGGGACCGTGGTGGGTGGAAGCATCTCACGTGGCTGTTGAATCTGCACGGACACGGGTCTGCAGGCTCCGAGCCAACTCGTGGGTGTGTTTTCTCTGCAGGAGTTCATCCGCCTGGGCAGCCTCAGCAAGCTCTCCGGGAAGGGGCTCCAGCAGCGCATGTTCTTCCTGGTAAGTGGTGGGAGCCGGGCTGTCTGTCCTCACCACGATCGGTGACACGTGGGCCCGTGGAACCAGCAAGGGGCACGGGGCTGGGCGTCGGCCACCCCAGAGCGGGCATACATGGGAGGCAGAAAGAGCAGTCAGAGCTGCTCAGACTGGAGATGTTGAGGTCCACGGGTTTTCACAGAGTTCTGAAAATGTATCAGTCGCTTCTGCCCTTGTTGGTTTCAAACGGGGCCCGTTCGTCTCAGCTGCTCTTGTCCTTGTTCCTCTAGTTCAATGACGTCTTGCTGTACACGAGCCGAGGGCTGACGGCCTCCAATCAGTTTAAAGTCCACGGGCAGCTCCCGCTCTATGGCATGACCGTGAGTATGCGCCGGGGGCCCGGGCTGGGGGACCTGGTCCTCTGGGCTAGGAGCTGGTGACTGTGACGAGGAAGGAAGGGACAGAGGGACTTGGTAAGGAAGTGAGAGCATCACGGGCTCCGTGAAAAACCTGGGCTTGGCCAGGGCTGCCCTAGAGGGGCCCTGGGACAGCACTCCCCCTGCAGTGGGGTGCAGGCCGCGGTCCTTCTGGAGTCGGGTAAAGAGGCAAGCTGTCATGGCCACGTGGAGTGGGCGTGCCTCTTAGGGCCTGGTGCCTGGCCCCCAGGCCCTGACAGGCTGTGACCACACTGCCCACGGGGAGTGAAGACCAGGAAACCATCTTTCTCCCCAGAATGTCTTGTAGACGGGTGTCCACATTCTGTGAGCCTTGCTGGGCGAGGCAGACAAGGAACCAGTGTCCACAGGATTCTTTCCCTGGCTTATCCCTCGAACGCTCCTCAGTGGTCAGGAAGAGAGAAGTCTGTGGCTCTGCTGAGAAAAAGATAGTGCATTTTACCTTGCATTTACCGTCCCGATTGGGATTTTTCTGACTTGGTCCCTCGGGGCTGTAGCCAGTTCAGTGAAATTTGGAGAACGCACTGAGTGTGGCCTGCCCCTTGCTTGACCGTAACTTATGACCACCCTCACCCTACAGATGGAGGAAAGTGAAGAGGAATGGGGCGTCCCCCACTGCCTGACTCTGCGGGGCCAGCGCCAGTCCATCGTGGTGGCCGCCAGGTAACTCGGGGAGCCTGATCTTTGACCTGGGTACCCTCTTTCCCCCTGCCCCCATCTCCCCGTGGCCTGAAAAAAGCCTGACGTCCACCTCTCCTCCAGTTCTCGGCCGGAGATGGACAAGTGGGTGGAAGACATACAGATGGCTATCGACTTGGCCGAGAAAAGCAGCGGCCCCGCCCCCGAGTTCCTGGCCAGCAGCCCCCCGGACAACAGTAAGTTGTGCCTACAGGCCCAGGGCCCCGGAGGGGTCAGCAGGACGCAGAGGGACCGCTCTGGCTCCCGGAGGGCATCCTAGGCACTGAATGTCGCCCTACCGGTGTGCCTCATGTCCACGGTCTGCATTTGTATTTTAAGCTAAACATCCAGGAACATTTCAGCAGAGAAATCCCCTTTTCTGGGCCAGCGCTGCTGCTTGTCAGCATCTGGGGGGTGGAGAAAATACTATGAGCGGCTCCCGGGCCGGGGGCCTGGTGGGACGCCCCTTGGCCAAGCGCAAGCCCTCGCCCTCGCCGCTATAATGTGACTTCCTGCCCAGGGGGTGCCTAGGCTCTGTCTTTGCATCGCCGTAGGCCCCCCGGCAACAGGCGGGGAAAGGCCTTCCTGCGCTTCTTGGAGGGCAGAGATGTCAGCTCCCTTTTCACCTCCCCCTGGCAGAGTCCCCGGAGGAGGCTGCAGGCGACCAGGAGTCCGAGGACGACCTCAGTGCGTCGCGCACCTCGCTGGAGCGCCAGGCCCCGCACCGCGGCAACACCATGGTGCACGTATGCTGGCACCGCAACACCAGCGTGTCCATGGTGGACTTCAGCGTGGCGGTGGAGGTAGGGCCGGGGCGGGCGCGCCTTCTGCGCGTGCGCGGCTCCGGGCTGCCGCGGGGCCGCAGGCCTGGGCCTCAGTCCACCCCCAGGCTGTCTGCACGCTGATGGTTTTCTCTTGCTCCGCCGG
Source organism: Neotragus pygmaeus (assembly GCA_006410875.1). NCBI lineage: Eukaryota > Metazoa > Chordata > Mammalia > Artiodactyla > Bovidae > Neotragus > Neotragus pygmaeus. Next base: position 5,660 of record SJYV01024079.1, on the reverse strand, counting down.
ACCTCTTCTCTCGTGGAGTCAGTCGTAGGGCAGAGATGGTCCGTGTGGTTTTTTTGTGTGTCGGCACGGGGAAGTAGGGGCTGGGCCGCACCCTGGAGCCCCCACCACCCCTGAGTCGGGTGCAGGGAGGCGGTGTGGTCGGAAAGCTGCGGCCAGCCAGGGCCTCGGCAGCTGTCAGTCATGGGAGAACCTGCGAGAAGCCCGCTTTCTGACGTGTCTGGGGCCAGGAACCTTCCAGAACTCTCCGAACCCCATTCTCTAAGCATCCCCCAGTCCAGATTCATAATCCCTAACCTTTCAGAAAACACAGAGCCCAGGACGTTCTAAAACCGCTAAGTTACAGACATAGCCCATTGGTGGCGGGAGGCTGTTTACTGGTTTTGTGGGCGCCCCTTGTTTTGCTGAACAATCAGATTCTGTGCTGTGGCCCCAGACTCCACTGCCTGGGGTGCTAGGGAGGAGAGGCCCTGGGGGATCTTTCTAAAATCTGACAAGTTCTGGATCCCCAGGTATGCCTGGTCCAAAAGATGTCACATAAAAGATGGTGAGCCAAGAACAGCAGTTCATTTACGTTTTCAATCAACAGTACTGGGACCGTGCCAAAGGTTTCTTGATGGACTTGCTTAGTTGCTCAATCATGTCTGACTCTTTGCAACCCTGTGGACAGTAGCCTTCCAGGCTCCTCAGTCCATGGGGATTCTTCCAAGCGAGAATACTGGAGTGGGTTGCCATGCCCTCCTCCAGGGGATTCTCCCAACCCAGGGATCTGCCGCCCTGCAGGCAGATTCTTTACTGTCTGAGCCACCAAGGAAGCTATTTGATGGATGGGGTTGTCTTGAGATGATTTTCTGGCAGTGACTGTCAGTTCCAGACAAGTGCTTTTATTGAGTTTCCCTGCTACAGATAATGTTTTAAAACCCATGCTTCCTTCTCAAAACATCCTCAGGAGACTCTGTGTCCGTCATCCCGGCCTTTGGATGGGATGGGCTGTCAGTGAACCACCCCCCAACCCCCCGAGGGGGGCGGGGGGCTCTCTCTTCCCAAGAAAATACCCATCCTCATCCTCCCTTCCTTCACACTTCCCACAGCATCTGTTGGCAGAGCCTGCCAACCAGAGATTTCCTCCAGGGGACAGGGATGTTTCCAGCAAGGAAGGAGCAGGGAAGAACCACCAGTGATCTTCTCTGAAGAGATATCTGATCAGATCTGCTGTCCAGGCGAGGCCAGGGGGAAGGGTCGTGCTGTGCCTGAGAAATCCTCTTTGCCTCACTTTATGCTCATCTTTACGTGTAGTCAGGGCCATAGAAAAGTAGAGAATTCGGTAAGAAACCGCCTCTTTAATCTCTGGAGGCATACAGGACGCTGCCCAGACACAGCCCTCTGGGTGACGGTCAGCCTTGTGCAGCCCCGTGTGTGCAGGGTCGGCTGAGTGGCAAAGCCGGTCAGCACGTGTTGACCACAGCCCAGATCCTGCCCACCCCCTGCCTGGTTCTAGCCTGTCAGCGAAGAATGGGGTTTTCCATTTTTGAATGGTTACTATAGCGATCCAAATACTTGCTCTGATCCTTGAAGGAAAAAATCTGCTGAGGGCTGCAGCCCGTGGAAGTGAGCTCCAGGCCAGTGGTTTTAAGGTGGCAGTTCTAAAGACAACTGCAGCCAAGAGAAAGGTTTTTTTGGACTCTGGAGGAAGTTATTGGATTCAGTATAAAAAAGCATAAGAAAAATGTGCTCGTCTGCTTCCTCCACAGTGAGACGTGTGGAACCTTAATGCTGTTGCAGAAGCTTCAAAGCACCACTTGGTTGCCACGCTCGCCTTCTGAAACTCTCGCCAGTGGGTGAGCGGCAGCCAGAAGGGGTGCTGGCACACTGTCCGCAGTGCCCCTGGCCATGGGCAACAGCTCTGCTTCCTTCCTTCCCTCGGCCTACCACTCCGTTTCCCCATCAGACCGCAGGCAACCTGTCATCAGAGCCATTTAAACTCTCTTCATAGTGGCGTTAATTAAAAGTGCCTGTTTGAGTAAATACAGAAAAGTCCCAAAGGGAGAGAGTACAGTAGACAGGTATAATTATATATATTTTTTATTGTGGTGAGTTTGCCCATTTCACCATTTTGAAGTGCATGATTTAGTGGTGGCAATGACAAGGCTATGTGATCGTCACCGTCCACTTCTTTTCATTGAGTCTTCCTGGCAAGAAGCTACTGGCTTGTCAGAGTCATGCAGGCGCCTTCTTAGGGTCCCCTGAGAGGTGACACGGGGGCTCTGGGAGTGCAGTGATGTGCGTTCAGGAACGCCTGGTCCCACCAGTGCTGTGCAGGGCGGAGGATTGGGCCAGGAGGCTCTGCGCTGAAAGCTACGTTCCAGCCATGGCCACCAGGTGGCGGTCAGGAGCCGCTGGCTGGCGTGGGGCTCCAGAGAGCTTAGAACGGACAGGGCGGGGTCCTTTCTCAGAGATGCTGTAACAAGCACCCACCAACAGGTTGTCCTGGAGGTCAGAAATCCAGACATCAGTGTGGCTAGGGGCGCAGGCTCCCTCTGAAGCCTGTGTGGCAGGAAGCTTCCTCGCCTCCCCGGCTGCTGTGGTTGAGGGCTGGCCTTGATGTGTTGGGGGTTGTAGACACAACGCTTGAGTCAAGTCTCGGTCCAGTTAAGCACATCCTCTCCTCCTCATGAGGACGTCAGCCGTAGTGGATATGGGCCCGTATCCTCATTCTACATCTGATGACCCTATTTTCCTGGAAGGCCCCATTGGGAGGTACTGGAGCAGGGAGTTAGGGCTTCATGATATTATTGGAGGACATCATTCAACCAGACAGGAAAGTAAACCAGGTTCACACAGTCACTCTCCCAAGGGTTTCAACCCAGGGAGAAAGGTCGTTTTGGTAAGTCATCCTCAGGAAGCCCATTCTCAGGGTTATGGCCCCACCTGGAAACCAAGGCACGGGCGCCCCCACCTGTACTCCTTCCAGGCCTCCCTGTCTTGCAGAATCAGCTGTCTGGGAACCTGCTGAGGAAATTCAAAAACAGCAACGGGTGGCAGAAGCTGTGGGTTGTCTTCACGAACTTCTGCCTCTTCTTCTACAAATCGCACCAGGTAGGTGGCTGGGGCAGATGCTGAAGGACCCTCCCCCAGCACCCTCTGTTCTTCGGGGACAGGCAGCTTTCCTCTGGAAGGATGAAGAACTTGAGCTGCCCAGCCAGGCCATGCAAGGGCACAGCCATCAGAGACCCCTCAGGTCCAAGTGAAGGCTTCCATCTTGAAAAGGGCCATCTGTCTGCCAGTTGGACAAGGGAGGGGGGATGGCTCTAACAGGTTGCCGACACGCTGGTGTCCAGCTAACCCATCCAGGCCAGGACCTCTTGGCTAAAACTGACCATGGTAGGGTGAGAGGCTGCAGGCAGGCTCCACACCTGCGGCTGCCTCTCCAAAACCCCCCCCCCCCTCTTTCCAGGACAATCACCCCCTTGCCAGCCTGCCTCTGCTTGGCTACTCGCTCACCATCCCATCGGAGTCCGAGGACATCCACAAAGATTTTGTGTTCAAGCTGCATTTCAAGTCCCACGTGTACTACTTCAGGGCCGAAAGCGAATACACGTTTGAAAGGTAAGTGTTCCCAGGCACCTGCAGACGGGACATGTCTCCTGAGCCGGGGGCGGTCTCCCAAGCGAGTGAGTGTTGTAAGGCCATCCTAGCAGCCTCTACCTTCAGCCTGGACGTCCGCTTCTTTAAAATGAAGTTCCCTCTGGACAGTGCAAGGATGCACCTGTTTTCCTGGGATAATGGAAGCGTGACTTTCCCTGGAAACATCAGCCCTTAACCTGGACACTGGTTCACACACTATGCATGGCACACTTTTTGATCTTGAACTTGTTTTTCAGTTAATGGCAAAAGTAGCTTAGTCCTTTGGGCCACTTAGTCCTTTAGTGGCCCAAAGGCTAAGTTTCAGGTCAAAAGACATGAGGAAGGAAAAAAAGAAAAAAAAAAAGATCCCAGTGCCTCTGAGAGCTCCCTGATCAATGAGACTGGCTCCGTAGTAGAGAGACCCAGGGGCAGTGGTCTTCCTTTTAGCCAAGAGCTAGAACAAAGGGAGCCAGGCTAGCTCGTTTGCCCACATTCAAGTACAAGTTCTGAGTCTCCTGGGTCTTACAGCGTGGGGCAGGCTGTGAAAGCAGTTGTCAGTGCCAAACCACCCCATTAGGGTACTTCTCTCCCGAGCCCACGAGGCTTCCTGATCACTGCACCGGTTATGATCCATGCACAAGCCCTGGGAAAGCTAGCTTGCTGCAAAGAGCAGAGGTTTAAACCCAGGGTTGGAGGTGCCAGAGACATCGCAGAGCAGTGGTCCCTAAGCGACATGGCCTAAAAAGTGAGCCCGGGGTTAGCAGTCCTCAAGTGTGATTCTGGGTTGGGAAACTGAGATATGTTGCTGCTATAGCAAGGGTCATGTAGCCTGGCAGTGGGAGGAGCCTGGGATTAGGGAATGTCTTCCCTGGTGGCTCAGATGGTAAAGCATCTGCAATCCAGGAGACCCGGGTTTGATCCCTGGGTGGGGAAGATCCTGGAGAAGGGAATGGCTACCCACTCCAGTACTCTCGCCTGGAAAATTTCATGGATGGAGGAGCGTGGTGGGCTACTCCATGGAGTCGCAGAGTTCACGACTCAGCGACTTCACTTTCTTTTTCTTAAGCCTTCCAAGCCCCCAAAGGCAAGGAAGCTGGGCCTACCACCCCGAGTTTTCTCCATCAGGCACTACTGACATTTCAGACGAGAGGCTTTGGATGTGCTCAGCAGCAGCCCTGCCTCTACCCACTGGTTATACTGCAAATACTTAACCAGTGGGTATTGCCTCGAAGCAGGATGCCGCCACCCCCCCCCCCCATTGTCCTGAGGAGAATGAGGAATGAGCGCTGCAGCCCCACCTCAGGCACTTCTGCAGGGTGAGCATGCCCAAGTTGGTGGTTCTCAAAGTGGGTTCCTCAGGAGGAACCCTTACCCCCCCACCCCTTGGTTTTACCTGGGAGCTAGGAATTCATTTATGATCTTTTCTGCTAAAATAAGATTATCCAGCAAACTGTGTGGCTCTGTGAGTAACGACTGCCAAGGGTCAGGAGCTATAACAAAGCAAGCACCTTTTCATGGGCCCTGACAGTTATTTCTCTTTCTTGTCCTAGATGGATGGAGGTGATCCGAAGTGCCACCAGCTCGGCCTCACGTGCCCATGCCCCCAGTCACAAGGAGTCTCACGTGTATTGATGGTGGGGGACACACGTGTGGCTTGCTTCAGCCGCAGTGACTCTTGGAAGGCGTTTCCTCTCTTCTGTATTAATGAAGCCTAGTAAAATTAACACCTGTCTGGAAAACAAAAGAAAAACATGATTTTGCAGCAACTCTCACCTGTCCCCACAGGACCATTTTTAAACCTTGTCTTTTCAGCTGGTAATCTCGTATCTGCACAGGGCTGCACCTGCGCCATCTCCGGTGCGGGCAGCGTCTTGGCCGTCGTCCCCTCCGTGGGCTCTCTCCAGCCCGTGCCAGTATTAAAACGCTGTCATGGAGATAGTGCCAAATGACATTTTTCCCCTCCACAGCTGCACCTTAAAGCGGTACCAACACATCCGTTCAACCAAAAGACAGGGCAAGTGCTTTTTTTCTTCTGAAAA
>SJYV01024075.1:0-12728 GCA_006410875.1 Neotragus pygmaeus | reverse complement strand
GCATCAGCAATTTTACCTACCACTGCTTCTGCACCAGTAATACGAATATCAACCTGGTGCAACAGGCAAATCACATCTTGGAATTATGTGAACACAGTCTGACATGTGGACTGCCAGTGCAGGACACGAAGAGCTGCTGAAACTTCACAGACTGGGAAAGATTTCACCGTGCCTCTCAAAAAAGAAACTCACAGTGACTAGCTTCATGCCTTCTTGATACTTATAGGGCAACAGAGAAGATTTAAGAGCACTCTAAAATAACTAGTTAAAAAAAAAATTAAGCCTCTGAAAGATGTTAAATTTGGTCAAGTGCTTAATTTCAACAGAGGAAAGAAATATTGTATATAGCAAGGAGCTTGAATTCTCTATTTGGGTTAAAATNATTTAAGAGCACTCTAAAATAACTAGTTAAAAAAAAAATTAAGCCTCTGAAAGATGTTAAATTTGGTCAAGTGCTTAATTTCAACAGAGGAAAGAAATATTGTATATAGCAAGGAGCTTGAATTCTCTATTTGGGTTAAAATGCTTAGGCTGAGAGCACCCACACACCCTGCACATTACTACTGATGTCTTACCTTAGCTCTGGAGGAACTGACATGTTCCATATTTTCAATGCTGCAGATACAGTTCTGTGAAACTTTCCAGCAAGCCACTCTGATATAGTCCCAGAAGCTACGAGGACTTCCGTAACCAAACCAGGTTACTTGACCTTTAGGAGACAAATTGTAACACAAAATAAAAAGAAAACCAGACTAGTAACTCAAAATGCAAGAACAACAAAATAAAGGGCAGCAGAGTGTGAGATTGTGGAAAGGACACTGATCTTGGGGTCAAAAAGCCTTAAGTCTGGTCCCTTTCTAACTTTACCTACTTGTGTGATTTGGGGCAATTTATTGAATGGATCTGGATCGTAGTTTTCTCAACAATACAATCAGAGTAAATGAAGCAAAAAAGGCCTAGACACTAAACACAATTGTTTGCATGTTAATATCCTATTATTCTAACACAGTCTTTCAGAGAGCACACAGTTATCCATTCTTGTGCTTCCAGTTAAGCATTCATTTAAGTCGCATCTTTGCCATTTACTGGCTGTGTGACCCCAGACAAATTAATTAACCTTTCTGAACACCACTTTTCTTGACTCTAAAAGGGGACTAGTTGGAGTAACCACTTTATGAGTATTCTCTGAATCAAATACAATACCTGAGTAATGCCCGAGTAGTCCTGAGTAATGCCTGAGTAATGAGTATGCCTGAGTATTCAGAGTATGAGTATTCTCTGAATCAAATAGAACAATGCCTGAGTAGTCCTGAGCATAGGACTTGGCACATAAAAGTACTGTAAAATAAGAAAGATAATAAAAAAGAAAAAAAAATGTTACCTATTGCATCCTAAACCTTTTTCTTCTTGGAAAAACAGAAAAAAATTTAAAAGGCAACACTGCTTCTCCTCTTCAGAGGGATACTTCGAAGAAATGAAACAATGTGTAGCCCATAAGTACCTAGCAACAGCAGGAACCATAGGCTGACTAATCATTACTGCCCATTCACTACCATTCTCCCAAGCCTTCATCCCTCATTCACCTGCTCACTTCTAGTCAACAACCCATGACAAGTCCTTGGGCACTTACCATTCTAATCTTCCAGATCTGGATAACTTCATCTGTGTTCAAGAACAAATGTTCTTTTGTGTGTATTAATATTTCAATGCAGGACTTTGGGTAATAAGTCCATGGGAACAATTTTACATTCTGAATACTTTTAAATGGGATATAAGAGACATCTTAGTATTTCTTCAGTTTTCTGAAATAATTACTTACCTAAGGAAGCTGTTCAATCTTAAGAAAGAGTAGCTTTTATATTTTAAAACCTCTGCTTCTTTATTTTCAAGTAACATTTATTTATCTCAATTTTCTTTTCCCCAGTAACATGTTCTCTCTAAGCAATATAAAGAAGTGTAAAAGTGTTGTTGTCCACAAGCAGCATTTTATGAACAATGTCTGAAATATCCGAGTGGTGTCCAACCACGGTAACACTTAAGGACAACTAGGCGTCTTTTAAAAAGTACTCATGTCTAGGCTCCACCCAAACTAAATAACCAGAATCTTTAGGGGTGGGCCTAGGCATTGGTATTGTTAAAAAGATCCCTCTGGTATTTCTAATAATAGAGTTAATCAACCAAGGGAAAGCTCACATGTCACGACAGGCAATCCCTATTCATCATGCAGGACATTTCAAAGGCCTCCTCTTTTTGCAAGCTGCATGTGATTGCTACAGCAAGTCACTCCTCCCTATGAGCTGGCCTAATACCCTGAGTTTACACTTAAAGTTACCTGCTTACTTGATTGTCTCACACATTAGATGGTAAGGTCACTAAGGTAAAGACTATATCTTATTTGTCTTTAATTCTATCTCCAGCAATTGACACAATGCTTGTCTCACAGCAGGCATTTAATAAATATTTATTAAAACAAATCAACTGGCTAATCCATACTAACCAGATCTTAATTGCAATGCATATAAAATTTGAATCTTAAAAATCTAATTAGGATCTTTTTTACAGTAACAGATCAGTGACAATCTGGTATCAAGATGTCTGCATGCTACATTACAAACATCAAATATTCTGGACAAAAATATTTAGTTTTATAAAAATCCAAAAGCATTGACACATCCCTACTCAAACGTCTCTTCAGTAATGAAATCTTACTGCCAAGAGATAGAAATCTACAGGAGTATTTATAATCTTCCTTCTTTCCTTCAGTCTCTCCCCATCACTTTCCTTTGCTCCTTCTCTTCTTTAGTTAAAAAAACTTTCCAGAACAGGATGTCAGTATAGTCTGTTTTTAGGGCAATTTTCATGTTATCAATTTGTTAGCCATTTGGAGAAGAGATAGGATGCATAATGTTAAGAAAGTGGGCTTTTGATTCAAGAGGACCAGAGCAGATCACTTTTTAGACATGCAATCTTAAGCAAATGACTTTTCACTCTACCAACCTGAGTTTCTTCTATAAACTGATAATAATGGTAGTATCTGCATGATAACACTGTTGTGAGGATTAGATAATGTATGTGCAGCAATTACTATATAGCCTAATACAGATGTGAATAACCATTGTTACTCTTATTATTATTACCATACAAAGGGTTAAGAGATCCAAGCTCCCCTTGCATTACAAAATAGCAATGAATCGCACAGTGAAGTTTTTCACATTACTTGCTTAGAATCTAGAAATATCTTTAAAATTCACTCCCTAATCCAACCTTTTCCCATATCAACCATCCTAAATTGACCTCTCTAAAATCTAGTCTTGGTTAATTTCTTTAGCCTCTACTAATTGAGATCATCCCACAATTTAAAAATGAGGACTGGCAACCACACTTCTCTCAATAAATGGAGTACCATACACTGGAAGCAGTTTTGGAGGGAGAATCACAAGGCTTCTCTCGTAACTTTATTTTAAACCTTCTCATAAGTGTGATGTGGCTGAGGAAAATAATTTATGAGAAATTTCAAAGTAGAGCTATTGAAAAATTAAAAAATGTAACAAAGTCCTCTATTGATGGGATGACTCAGTAATCCCACTACTGGGCATATTTCCAGAGAGAACCATAATTCAAAACAACACACACACCCCCAAAGTTCCCTGTAGCACTCCTTACAATAGGCAGGATACGGAAGCAACCTAATTGTCCAGCAATAACGGAATGGACAAAGATGCCGTGGTACATATATAGAATGGAATATTACTCAGCCATAAAAAGGAATGAAACTGGATCATTTGTAGAGACATATATGGACCTAGAAGCTCATACAGAGTAAGATAAGTTACAAAGAGAAAAATATCATATATTAATGCAGATATGTGGAAGCTAGAAAAATGATATAGATGATCTTATTTGCAAAACAGAAACAGAGACACAGACACAGAGAACAAACATATGGACACTAAGGGGGGAAGAAGTGGGGTGGGATGAATTGGGATTTGGGGATTGACACATATACACTACTGGTAATATGTATGAAATAGACAAGTGATGAAAACTTACTATATAGCTCAGGGAACTCTACTCAGTGCTCTGGGGTCACCTAAATGGGAAGGAAATCCCCAAACAAGGGGATATATGTATGTGTACAGCTGATTCTCTTTGTTGCACAGTAGAAACTAACATAACATTGTGAAGCAACTACACTCCAGTAAAAATTAATTAAAAAAAAAAAAACAGAGTCCCCTTTTGGAGGAGAGGAAACAAAGATAAGGAAAAACAAAATATCTAGGCTTAGGTTACACAGAGAAGGAATGGAGGCTAAATCCTTAAGACTCCTTCTGTGTGTATGATATGCTGTCTACAGACTTTCACCCAAGAGACAATGACGAGATTTCCTAGATAAGAAACTAAAGAAACTGAGAAGCTAAACAACTAACAGCATGACACGTCACCGTGACTCGCAGGGCCTTACGCTGAGGCTGAAGCTCCAATAGTCTGGCCACCTGATGTAAAGAGTTGACTCTTTAGAAAAGACCCTGATGCTGGGAAAGACTGAAGGCAGGAGGAGAAGGGGACGACACAAGATGAGACGGCTGGATGGCATCACCGACTCAATGGACATGAGTTTGAGCAAGTTCCGGGAGGTGGTGAGGGACAGGGAAGCCTGGCATGCTGCAGTCCATGGGGTTGCAAAGAGTCAGACACGACTGAGCGACTGAACAACAAAGTATACCGTAATNTCTGTGTGTATGATATGCTGTCTACAGACTTTCACCCAAGAGACAATGACGAGATTTCCTAGATAAGAAAGTAAAGAAACTGAGAAGCTAAACAACTAACAGCATGGCACGTCACCATGACTCGCAGGGCCTTACGCTGAGGCTGAAGCTCCAATACTCTGGCCACCTGATGTAAAGAGCTAACTCTTTAGAAAAGACCCTGATGCTGGGAAAGACTGAAGGCAGGAGGAGAAGGGGACGACAGAAGATGAGACGGCTGGATGGCATCACCGACTCAATGGACATGAGTTTGAGCAAGCTCCGGGAGGTGGTGAGGGACAGGGAAGCCTGGCGTGCTGCAGTCCATGGGGTTGCAAAGAGTCAGACACGACTGAGCGACTGAACAACAAAGTATACCGTAATAGTATCTTCACAACACTTCCACCTACTCAAGAAATCAGATGAGAGCATGACTGGCTTGATTCTGCCCGCCTTACTCTTTCATGTGCATCATTTTCAAAATTAATTTGTTAAATCAAGACCCTGAATTTCTCACATTCAGAAGGATGTGTATTGATTAAGAGAAGGTGGGGTCGTTTGTTAGAAACTCCAAATGAACTCTCATGTAAATTGTCCATATATCCTAGGATTTTAAGTTAGTAATTTCTGCATCTATGAAAATGGTTGAGGTTAATTAAGAATAACAGAAGTGTTCAATTGGTTATTTGAATTATTATTACTTGAACATCGCTTGTACTTAAATACAAATTAACTGTTAGCAAAAGATGTACTTGGGGTTATTAGTCTGTAAAACCTATATTCAACAGGAAAATTAAAAACAAAGTTACAAGCTGACAGTGCCTTTAAAAATAATTGCTGAGGTAATAAATAATCACTCCAAAGATATTCTCATTTCCTTCCAAAATAGCCACAAGAGCAAATCACATAGCAAGGAACCGACTAGCCTATATTTTGAAGAAATTTTATTGAGGAGAAGAAACATGCTATCACTAATTGAATTCTCTTTTTAATGTTGGCAACAAGTACAGATGTATAAAGTGCTTTCAACTTTATATGTATTTTTAGAAGCTGACTTTTTCCAAAGCTAAACAAATTTTTCAATACTTATTTCCAACCCATTGATCTGACTCTAATTCATTTCAGGCACAGAAATAAGAGGTGAAAGTTTGCTAAACTAAAAGGTGATCTGCTACTAACCNACTTTATATGTATTTTTAGAAGCTGACTTTTTCCAAAGCTAAACAAATTTTTCAATACTTATTTCCAACCCATTGATCTGACTCTAATTCATTTCAGGCACAGAAATAAGAGGTGAAAGTTTGCTAAACTAAAAGGTGATCTGCTACTAACCAGCTACATGATGTCTTTCCCCTAAACTGCCTAGTTTTAAGCACCTTAAAATGCCCTGTGATCTCTAAGGTCTAACATTGTTTTAACTTGCTCTTTTATATTACCTAACTTGAATAATGTAGATATTCACATCATGCAGTATATTTGTGNATGTCTTTCCCCTAAACTGCCTAGTTTTAAGCACCTTAAAATGCCCTGTGATCTCTAAGGTCTAACATTGTTTTAACTTGCTCTTTTATATTACCTAACTTGAATAATGTAGATATTCACATCATGCAGTATATTTGTGTTTTGCTCTCATGTTATTTTCTGGCCAGATGAGATCTTCTAAAAACTGAAATTTCCTAAGTGGTTCTCTATTTAGTAGTGGATGACGACACGTCATCTTTTGGTAACATATAAATGAACCTGTTAGATGACTTTCTTTCTCCCCTCTTTGTATTGTGCTTAGTCATGTGAAGAGCTGATCTCACAGGCTGAAGTTTTGTTAGTACCACAATACATCAGCTGGATGACAACATCCAAGACTATTACCTGGGACCTGCCATTTATCCAGACAAGCGATAAAAGACAGCGCCATCAAATTTTAAAAAGCCACTCTAATATCACTGCTGCTTGGAAGAAAAGCTGTAACAAAACTAATCAGTGTTTTAAAAAGCAGAGACATCACTTCACCAACAAAGGTCCACATAGTCAAAGGTATAGTTTTCCAGTAGTCATGCATGGATATGAGAGCTGGACCATAAAGAAGGCTGCATGCTAAAGAACTGATCCTTTCAAACTGTGGTGCTGGGGAAGACTCTTGAGAGTCCCTTGGACAGCAGGACATCAAACCACTCAATCCTAAAGGAAATCAAGCCAGAATATTCATTGGAAGAACTGACATTGAAGCTAATATTTATTGGCTACCTGATGTGAAGAGCCAGTTTATTGGCCAAGCCTCATATTCACTGGCCACCTGATGCGAAGAGTTGACTCACTGGAAAAGTCCCTGATGCTGGAATGACTGAAGGCAGCAGGAGAAGGGGACAACAGAAGATGAGACGGTTGGATGGCATCACCGACTCAATGGACATGAGTTTGAGCAAGCTTTGGGAGACAGTGAAGGACAGGGAAGCCTGGCGTGCTAGAGTCCATGGGGTCGCAAAGAGTCGGACATGACTGAGCAACTGAACAACAAAAATATCACTGCAAAAGTTTCAGATACTTAAAGGAAACTAATTACTTGTGGATTTATATTGTTGCCAATATATTCAGATTTTTTAATTTTGCACTGTAGATTTTATAGTGTATGTGTGCGTGTTCAGTCACTTCAGTCGTGTCTGACTCTTTGTGACCCTATGGACTGTCGCCCACCACAGGCTCCTTTGTCCATGGGATTTTTCTGGCAAGAACACTGGAGTGAGTTGCCATTTCCTCCTACAGGGGCAATCTTCCCAACTCAGGGATTGAACCTATGTCTCCTCTGTCTCTTGCACTGCAGGCGGATTCTTTACCACTGAGTTACCAGGAAAGCAGGAATCTTACATTTCTTCCTGCTAATTTAGGAAAATTAGTTTAAAATTTTCTAAACAGAGAAAATTCCCATTTATGCAAAAGATCAGATTCTTGTCCTTTTTTTAAAAAAAGGCACTACTATTAGTTGAAGTTCACATTTACTAGACCACCCAGTGCTGAAAGTACAATAGTGACCTTGATTAATTTTCTAGATAAAGTTTCATGTTAAAGTTCTAAAAAAAAAAAGAACAAATATAAACACTTAAAGTAACTTTAATTACACTTTCAGCTGATGTGAATAAGTCTGTCTAGATGAGATACTGAACTGTACTTATAACGCTAGCTCTATGTTACTTAGAAGATGCCTCAAATAAATCATTCAGCAACTATGAGTCACAGTTACCAATCTATAAAATGTAATCATTATCCTTTGGTACTGACAATGTCTTATTCACTGGTAAGGAATTTATCACAAATAAACTTCTAAACTATACCACAGTTTACACCATAAAAATTAGCCAATTCTTAATCTCCCAAAACAACAAAGAAAATGAAGATAACCAGGTTCACCAGAAATCTGAAAACTGAATTTGACTTATAGGCTTTTTTATCCTAGTAATTTTACCATCTTTCAAAGCAGAGTACAAAGGTTTTGCTTTCTTCTTCCGCCAGCATTTTTGATATAAGGCTTAGAACACTGGTAGACTGAATAAAGAGCATAAAGGCTGACATCCACACAGAGTCACATATCAAAGCACAGGCCTGAAGAAATCAAGTGTAATGTTTCAAAAATGACTAAGGTTATACATTAGGGACCTAAATTGTTTAAAGTGATTGTGGGGATCAGGATTGAGGAAACAAGAACATATTGTTTTTCTATTTCTACCTGTCTTACTATAAGTGATCTTTAAAAATAACAACCATGTACTTCTTTTCTAAGTGAAAAATATAATAAAAGGCCAGGTCATTAGCATGAGGCCTAGCACTGCTTTGTATACAGCAGGAACACAATAAAAAAAGTTTCAAATAAGTAAGTTAAGGCATATATTCTACCTTGAAGAAAGGAAACTAAGGAATATATTCCCACTAGTGGTTTAAGACCAGTAGTGACTGTTGATAGCACCCATGTATGTTTTACCGAGTAACTTTGGAAAATTCATAGCTTCCCTGAGCCCCAGTTTGCATGTAATCCAAATATTACTACACAGCACTTACAAACTGAGAAAATAACCAGTAAGTGTTATATTAGTAAGTTATAGTAAAATATAAATAACACAGATATACATGATTAATAAAATTGTGCTTAAAACCAGGTAACTTAATAGAAATATAGAGGGGGTCATGTAGGAGAGTAAATGGAGTATTATATTGTGTGGGTTGACAAAAAGCTTTTAACTTAAAACTCAGCATAAGCATAGTTCTGCCCTCTGGATTAACAAAATTAGAAAGCTTTGCAAAACCCATGCAATGTACTAAGAAAGATCACTTAACTGATACAGCCCTCCCCAGTAAGTCAATTCCATGCTCCCGCGCAGCTCAGTGGCGGGAGACATCACCAGCATAGAGTACCTTGGAGAGGTATTTGCAGATGAGACAGCCATCGGCAACTTTGGGAACTCTCTTTAAAAAAAATAAACAACACAGAGATATTTGAGAAACCTGACATGAAGTTTACAAAAGCAAACTGAACAGCCCCAATAAGATAGCTACAAATAATCTTGATGCAGGAAACACCACTTACACTTATTACATAAGATGAACTCAATTAAGATGAACAGGGGCTCTACTCAGCATGGAAATCAAACTGGTCTCTTGTAGTCTATTCTGTTGGAGAGGCTGGGGTGTGTAANTAAAAAGCAGAGACATCACTTCACCAACAAAGGTCCACATAGTCAAAGGTATAGTTTTCCAGTAGTCATGTATGCATGTGAGAGCTGGACCATAAAGGCTGCATGCTAAAGAATTGATGCTTTCGAACTGTGGTGCTGGAGAAAACTCTTGAGAGTCCCTTGGACAGCAGGACATCAAACCACTCAGTCCTAAAGCAAGCCAGAATATTCACTGGAAGAACTGACGCCAAAGCTGATATTCACTGGCTACCTGATGTGAAGAGCCAATTCATTGGCCAACCCTGATATTCACTGGCCACCTGATGTGGAGAGTTGACTCACTGGAAAAGTCCCTGATGCTGGAAAGACTGAAGGCAGGAGGAGAAAGGAGAACAGAAGTTGAGATGATTGGATGGCATCACTGACTCAAGGACATGAGTTTGAGTAAACTTGGGGAGACAGTGAAGGACAGTGAAGCCTGGCGTGCTAGAGTCCATGGGGTTGCAAAGAGTCGGACATGACTGAGCAACTGAACAACAAAAGTATCACTGCAAAAGTTTCAGATACTTAAAGGAAACTAATTACTTGTGGATTCATATTGTTGCCAATATATTTAGATTTTTAACTTTGCACTGTAGATTTTATAGTGTGTGTGTGCGTGTTCAGTTGCTTCAGTCGTGTCTGACTCTTTGCGACCCTATGGACTGTCGCCCACCACAGGCTCCTTTATCCATGGGATTTTCCTGGCAAGAACACTGGAGTGAGTTGCCATTTCCTCCTACTGGGGCAATCTTCCCAACTCAGCGACTGAACCCGCGTCTCCTCTGTCTCTTGCACTGCAGGCAGATTCTTTACCACTGAGTTGCCAGGAAAGCAGGAATCTTACATTTCTTCCTGCTAATTTAGGAAAATTAGTTTAAAATCTTCTAAACAGAGAAAATTCCCATTTATGCAAAAGATCAGAATCCTGTCCTTTAAAAAAAAGGGCACTATTAGTTGAAGTTCACATTTATTAGACCACCCAGTGCTGAAAGTACAATCGTGACCTTGATTAATTTTCCAGATAAAGTTTCATGTTAATGTTCTAAAAAAAAAAAGAGCAAATATAAACACTTAAAGTAACTTTAATTACACTTTCAGCTGATGTGAATAAATCTGTCTAGATGAGATACTCAACTGTACTTATACCGCTAGCTCTATGTTACTTAGAAGATGCCTCAAATAAATCATTCAGCTACTATGAATCACAGTTATCAATCCATAAAATGTAGTCATTATCCTTTGGTACTGACAATGTCTTGTTCACTGGTAAGGAATTTATCACAAACAAACTTCTAAACTATACCACAGTTTATACCATAAAAATTAGCCAATTCTTAATCTCCCAAAACAAGAAAGAAAATGAAGATAACCAGGTTCCCTAGAAATCTGAAAAGTGAATTTGACTTGTAGGCTTTTTTATCCTAGTAATTCTACCATCTTTTGAAGCAGAGTACAAAGGTTTAGCTTCTTCCACCAGCATTTTTGATATAAGGCTTAGAACACTGGTAGACTGAATTAAGAGCATGACGGCTGACATCCACACAGAGTCACATATCAAAGCACAGGCCTGAAGAAACCGAGTGTAATGTTTGGGCAGTGACTAGGGTTATACCTAAGGGTATAAGCGGGCGCCATGATGGGCCGCCCCTCCTCTCCCTCCCACCTGCGAGAAGGTCCCTAACGGAAAGATCCTCCCAGACCCCGGGGACCAACAACAGCACACTTCGCTGGTTGCCCTGATGAGCCGCTCCTCCTCTCCCCCGGCCGGCGGGGGAAGTCCCTAACTGAGAGCGAGCCTCTCGGATCCCGAGACCAATAGCAGCACACTTCGCCGGCTGAAGCCGCCCCATGCCAGCCTGCCCGAGACGCCTCGCCAGGCGACCTATCCGAACCCCCATCCATCTAGCCTGACCATCCTCCCGAGGAGCGTATAAAAGCCACCCCGCGGACTTCCCCGAGCTGCCTCGTTTGGGTCCGGGAACCCCACCCTGGAGCGCTTCGCCATTAAAAAGCCTGTTAGACACTCTTTTCGGGGTCCTGGTCATCTTTTACCTAACAAAGAGTCCTAAATTGTTAAAAGTGATTATGGGGATTAGGTTGAGGAAACAAGAACATATTGTTTTTCTGTTTCTACCTGTCTTACTATAAGTGATCTTTAAAAATATGTACTTCTTTTCAAAGTGAAAAATATAATAGAAGGCCAGGTTATTAGCATGAGGCCTAGCAGTGCTTTGTATATAGCAGGGACACAATTAAAAAAAGTTTCAAATAAGTGAGTTAAGGCATATATTCTACATTGAAGAAAGGAAACTAAGGAATATAATCCCACAGAAGAATTGATGCTTTTGAACTGTGGTGTTGGAGAAGACTCTTGAGAGTCCCTTGACTGCAAGGAGATCCAACCAGTCCATTCTGAAGGAGATCAGCCCTGGGATTTCTTTGGAGGGAATGATGCTGAAGCTGAAACTCCAGTACTTTGGCCAGCTCATGTGAAGAACTGACTCATTGGAAAAGACTCTGATCCTGGGAGGGATTGGGGGCAGGAGGAGAAGGGGATGACAGAGGATGAGATGGCTGGATGGCATCACTGACACGATGGACGTGAGTCTGAGTGAACTCCGGGAGTTGGTGATGGAGAGGGAGGCCTGGCGTGCTGCGATTCATAGGGTTGCAAAGAGTCGGACAGGACTGANTTGGGGGCAGGAGGAGAAGGGGA
The DNA here is from genome assembly GCA_006410875.1 of Neotragus pygmaeus. Taxonomy (NCBI): domain Eukaryota; kingdom Metazoa; phylum Chordata; class Mammalia; order Artiodactyla; family Bovidae; genus Neotragus; species Neotragus pygmaeus. Next base: position 564 of record SJYV01024075.1, on the reverse strand, counting down.
TGACAGAGGATGAGATGGCTGGATGGCATCACTGACACGATGGACGTGAGTCTGAGTGAACTCCGGGAGTTGGTGATGGAGAGGGAGGCCTGGCGTGCTGCGATTCATAGGGTTGCAAAGAGTCGGACAGGACTGAGCGACTGAACTGAACTGAACTGAGTGGTTTAAGACCAGTAGTGGCTGTTGATAGCACCCATGTATGTTTTACCGAGTAACTTTGGAAAACTCATAGCTTCCCTGAGCCCCAGTTTGCATGTAATTCAAATATTACTACACAGCACTTACAAACTGAGAAAATAACCAGTAAGTCTTCTATTAGTGAGTTATAGTAAAATATAAATAACACAGATACACGATTAATAAAATTGTGCTTAAAACCAGGAAACAAAAGAAATATAGAGGGGGTCATGTAGGAGAGTAAATGGAGTATTATATTGTGTGGGTTAACAAAAAGCTTTTAATTTAAAACTCAGTGTAAGCATAGTTCTGCCCTCAGGATTAACAAAATTAGAAAGCTTTGCAAAACCCATGCAATGTACTAAGAAAGATCACTTAACTGATACA
>SJYV01024074.1:0-10508 GCA_006410875.1 Neotragus pygmaeus | reverse complement strand
CATTTTTTTGACTATTAAGAATAAAGAAAAGCTTTAAGATAATGTTTTTATCAAAGACTGAAGGAATAAATATTAAATCCCTATGTTAAGGCAAATATGGAGAAAGAAATGGCAACCCATTCCAGTATTCTTGCCTGGAGAATCCCAAAGACAGAGGAGCCTAGTGAGTTACAGTCCATGGGGTCACAAAGAGTCACACATGCCTTAGCAACTAACCAACATGAAGCAAATATACACACATACTTTCAAGTTTTCTTTACACAACCTTGTAACAAAGGGATATTATTCCTTATCAACATAAAATTATGCAGAGACAAAGAAGTGAGTAGCTTGTGGTCACATAGCTGCTGAAATATAAAAGTAGATTCAAGTCCCAGAGCCTAAGACCCCTCAGCTGGCTCAGACTGTTCTTTTTTATGTATTCAGCAAAAGTTTATGGAACTATATGATTTTAAGTTGACTAGGAATCAGATGGAGAAACAGTGGTGATGAGACATAGTTCCAACCTGCTGTGAATTTATAGTCCTGGAAGAGAGATAAACAAATGTACTAAGACAGCAGTAAGAAAAGTGGAAAAGGGAAGAAAAAGGGGGGTTACTAACTTAGATCTACTCTCTCATTACAGGTCTCAGGGGAGTTGCATTTTCAAAGAAGCACATAATACAGTATACAGGTTTACAAGTATACACACTGTGAGTATATCAAGGTTTAATTCCACTAGCGGAACATTAGTGGCCCAGTCCCCAAGCAAACACCCAGGGCTGTGCTCCAGAGACGTTTCTGAATCTTAATCAAAACCTCCAGAGTTCCCAACCCAGTATGGATTTCAGCATGAGGATGAAAAGAAGAATGAGAAGGAAGGGAACTGAATGATTCTACAGCTTAAAGCAAAAAAATCAACTCCTCTGTCAGAGATACGTATTAATTTACAATATCCCACTTACATTTTAAATGACACTGTTCTGTTTTGGTTAAAGGAAAGTATAGACCCACACAACAATGTCAAACATATTAGAGCTAATTGTGTTATACCCTTTCCCACATCAGTGCACCAGCCAAAAGTGAAACTAAGGGGGCTAAAGGTATGTTGAAATTAGAGTGAGTTCANAGGAAAGTATAGACCCACACAACAATGTCAAACATATTAGAGCTAATTGTGTTATACCCTTTCCCACATCAGTGCACCAGCCAAAAGTGAAACTAAGGGGGCTAAAGGTATGTTGAAATTAGAGTGAGTTCAAAATTATAAAAGCTCATGTATAGTTTCCACATCTAGAAATTCTCTCTTTCTTTGTCACACTGACCCCACCCACAGTCATTATGTCCTCCCACAATCACTATCCTTTATGCCATATTCCTTTACCTGAGTTGGCGCACTGGGATTTTCAACCCTCCTTGTTTATTCATCATCAAACCTTTATTGGGCTTGTATTAGGTGCCAGGCAACACTGTGGGCTGGAAATAGCAGAAACAGAATGAAGGATCTCATCTTCTCCCACATACATACTAAGAGTTTACTGCTTGAGCAAACGTACCTGCTTAAGTGGTGGTAGCATAACATGGCTAAAGTGGTTGAACTAGCCCGGGGATGGCAAATAAGCTAGGTGAGGAAAATAATTAGGACCACTAGAGTGCCAACACTCAATTCTTGATTCCACTCAGTTGTTTGACCTTGAGCAAGTCATTTGTGTCCTCTGTGCCAGTTTCTCCACCTTAAAAATAATGATAATTCCTNGAACTGGCCATGTAATGGCAAATGAGCTAGGTGAGGAAAATAATTAGGACCACTAGAGTCAACACTCAATTCTTGATTCCACTCAGTTATTTGACCTTGAGCAAGTCATTTGTGTCCTCTGTGCCAGTTTCTCCACCTTAAAAATAATGATAATTCCTAGTACGTAACACTGCAAGATGATTTTAAAACAAAGTGAATATTATCTAGAACAATTCCTGGCACATGATAGGCTCTCAGAAAATATTGGTGTGTCTTTCTCACCAAGCTGATTAGTAGTTAGGTCTGTTGGGGTTACTTGGATGTAGATGTGATATGAAGTTAAGAATGCAAAAGGTATATGAGTGACTAACACCTGTAAAAGGAAGTGGGATGGAACAGAGGGAGCCATCTGAACATCCATCTAGGAGCTCTAGAGCATAGACTGCCCCTTAGAAGTGTCCCACATTACACACAGCCTTGCTCAGGGATTGAAAGAGTATAGCCTCAGCTCTAAAGCTGAGACAGACACTGAAAGACCAAACAGCAGACGGCCGCTTGTTCAATCTCTCAGTCATGTCTGACTCTTTGCAACCTCAAGGGCTGCAGCACATCAGGCTTCCCTGTCCTTTACTACCTCCCAGAGTTTGTTCAAACTCATGTCCATCAGTTTGAAGATGCCATCCAACCATTTCATCCTCTGTCACCCCCATCTCCTCCTGCCCTCAATCTTTCTCAGCATCAGAGTCTTTTCCAGTGAGTCAGCTCTTTGCATCAGGTGGCCAAAGTATTGGANTGTCCATCAGTTTGAAGATGCCATCCAACCATTTCATCCTCTGTCACCCCCATCTCCTCCTGCCCTCAATCTTTCTCAGCATCAGAGTCTTTTCCAGTGAGTCAGCTCTTTGCATCAGGTGGCCAAAGTATTGGAACTTCAGTTTCAGCATCAGTCCTTTCAATGAATATTCAGAATTGACTTCCTTTAGCATTGACTGATTTGATCTTCTTGCTCTGCAAGGGACTCTCAAGAGTCTTCTCCAGTGTGACAGTTTGAAAGCATCAGTTCTTCAGCACTCAGCCTTCTTGAAGGTCCAACTCTCGCATCCATACATGACTACTGAAAAACTATAGCTTTGACTATGCAGATCTTTGTCAGCAAAGTGATGTCTCTGCTTTTTAATACACTAGTCTAGGTTGTTAACTAACCATAATCTCAGCAGCTGGACAGCAAGTCCTTTCCTAAAGGGAGACCTGGGCAGACATTTTCACATTGGCCATAGTAGTCAGTTTGAGGTACTGACTCAGAAGGATTCGGAAAAGTGTTAGAATTCAATGGGCAAAGGCAAGTGGTAAATCACAACTGATTAAGGCTTAAGCCATGGGTCTTGAGCAAGGAGAGGCCCACCCACCAGGAATTTGTCCTACTCAAATCAATTATTTCAAAAGGCTCCATCACCTCTGACAAAATTCCTTCTTCAGCAGTTTCTTTTAGACCCCAAAGATGCCAGGAGACCCTGGCACCAGGTCTCTGCTGCTCCCTAACACAGTACTATATAAACCATGCTCTTTTAAGGGAGGGAAATCTGCCAACTATCCAGAAGCTCCAGATTCCCAGAATCATAGAGCACTAGTGGCCACCCTTAGCTCAGGCTCTGTGTTTCCTTCTCAGAACCTCCCAAGGCCAAGAATTTCTCAAATGCATTCAGACTAGGTCTGAAAGAATGACAGTCTGACTTAGAGCACCACTACTTATTTATACCCCAATCTTATTCCAAAATGAATTTACAGACTCTTCAAAAACAATATCAATAGACTATTTCTTCTAATCAAGGTTTTATCTAAATTAATGATGCACTTGTAAGGGAAACAGAATATAGATAGAGTATAACTNCGAGCGACTTCCCTTTCCCTTTCCCCTTTCTATAGTAGATGTTGGTCATATAAACAAACTATGAGCATATTTGGAGATATATAAAGGCTGCTGCTAATTAAGTCTTTGACACATTACTATGAATTACATGTTGTCTTAGTTTAGTGCCTACATTTCTAGTCCAGTGTAGCCCAATTTAAAGTAATTTGTGCTCAATGTAATGTGGCAACCTTGAAAGAAAGGGAGTTTGGGGGAAGAATGGATACATGTATACGTGTGACCTGAGTCTTTTTGCTGTCCACCTGAAACCATTGCATTATTAATTGGCTATACTTCAATACAAAATAAAAATTAAGATAAAATTTAAAAAATATTTATTCAAACTGGAAAAATAATTTGTAATATTCTAGAGAACAGAGTTTTTTTTTGCTTATTTTTAAAATTGTGATTACTATAATCTTACTACAAACATACACTTAATTCAATAGACATGTCAGGTATAAAACGTTCTATTTTTTACACATGAGGATGCATTGCTTTTTCTTTGTTTCAACATTATACAAGATCATTTATTTTATTATGCTTTGATTTATCCTTAATTATTTGTATGCCTGTTTTCTTATTGTATTCTTGGTTCCAGTGAGTAACAATCTAGGTCTAAGTCTAGGTCTAAGGTCTAAGCCTTACCCACCTTTTCATCCCTACATAGAACCTAGATATAACATGTTAAAAAGAGAGACTATAAAGTAGGATTGTGCTGTGCTGTGCTTAGTCACTCAGGTGTGTCTAACTTTTTGTGACCCCATGGACTGTAGCCCCTCAGGCTTCTCTGTCCATAGGGATTTCCCAGGCAAAATTACTGGAGTGAGTTACCATGCCCTCCTTCAGGGGATCTTCCCAACCCAGGAATCGAACCCAGGTTTCCCTCATTGCAGGCAGATTTTTTACTGACTTACCCACCAGAGAAGATCTGTGATGTAATCCCAGGTCTGCCAGGAAGTAACTCTGCTACTTTAATTAATTTTTTTTTTCTGGGATTCAAGTGAATAAATGCTTAGGGTTAAATCATCTCAAATTTTCTCTCTAGTTCTAATATTCTATTATACAATGGGGCAATTGTTTCTGTTAAAGTTCATCATATTTATGACTGAGTCATAGTTATTTGCAGAGAAGGCAATGGCACCCCACTCCAGTATTCTTGCCTGGAAAATCCCGTGGATGGAGGAGCCTGGTAAACTNCTTTCCCATAATTTATATAACCGTGTGTGTGTGTGTGTGTGTGTGTGTGTGTGTGTGAGCATGCACGCACGCAGTCACATCTGACTCTTTGTGACCTCATAGACTGTAGCCCACCAGGCTTCTTTGTCCATGTGATTATCCTACCAAGAATACTGGAGTGGGTTGCCATTTCCTCCTCCAGGGGAATCTCCACAACCCAGGAAGCGAGCCTGTGTCTCCTGCTTGGCAGGCAGACTCTTTACCATGAGCCACCTGGGAAGCCCATATAACCATGTACCTATTAGGTAATATCTGTGGGCATCTGAGAAGGGTTCTATGACTCTAGCTGGGACTAGTTGCTCCCTTTTCTACAATCTTATTGCAACATACTGTAGTCCAAATCATATTGCAGTATTGCCTATGATCCATGTATTGATTTATCTTGATAGACTGTAAGATCCCTAAAGGTAGGCACCAAGGCTTACTCATCTTTATCTAGCACATCGGAAGCTAGTTGAATATTAAAAATCTAAAGATTTCTTCATTAAAACAGATATCCTTTTACTCACATTTTAAAATAAGGAAATCAGGTGAGCCAAAGAAATGCAAATAAGAAAAGGTTCAACCTTACTTGGAGAAGGAAATGGCAACCCACTAGTAGTTAAGAAAATAACAAACAAATTACAATTTTCTGAGTTGCAAGCTGTCAAATATACCCCCCACACACACACACATAAATATTCTTTTAGGATTTTCAATATAAATTACCAGCAGTGTAAGGCTCATGTTACTATAACCTCCTCAACTGTGTGTGTGTATATATATATACACATGTGTGTGTGTATGTGTATCTCATGTTTGAGAATATTTGCCCTTTAATTTGCAATTAAAATCAGTTTCTTTAAGTATGTTAGTTACAAGTTCTCAATAGTGAAGCCAGGCCTTGCTTCTATGCTCGAGACACAGATGAGTACTCTGTCCTAAACAGCAACCTCAGGGTCAAGTATCACAGTCTCAGGCCTAGAAGCAGGTGGATATTCCAATGATTGTGCCCAGACCTAATTTCCAGTACCTGAGAAGTGACAACAGCCATTTCCCCAATGTGTGCTAACAACCTGGGGCTGGTCTCTGCCATAGGCCATTCCTCCCCAAATCTATGCTCAGAGAAAGAACCAAGGCCCTGCTCCCTAAGGGTCATAAGGCAGGAAGGAACAGAAACGCCTCTTCAGGCTACTTTAGTGCTTATACCAGTGAAATTGAAGCTCAGGTCAATCTGAACTAGTCCATAGACCTCCCTCACCCCCTCACTATAGAGAGTCAGGCCCTCCACAGTGGCTGTTGTCTTGCTCTCTGTACATCCCCTGCTTGATCAGGCCCTGCTTCACTCACATGACTATCCAATCATCTTAATTNAGGAAGGCTAACAATCACACTTGTTTTTATCTGCCACAGAATCTATGAAAATGTCACATAAAGAATAGACATTAAGACGCTTATTGGTAATTCAATATTTTAATCTCTAGATTTTTCCATATTCCCTTAATCATTTAAATAATTGGCATTATCCTAAAACACCAAAGTGATTCTTTCCAGCAGATGAAAGTGTGAGTATATATTATTTGTTATTCATTTACTCTTTTATGTATAAACCATTCACTTATCCTGTTTATCTGTTGAACATTGGCAGCTCCATCTATTTCATATGACTTATTGGAGTTATTATACCTATTCATGGGCTTCCCAGGTAGAGACAGTGGTAAAGAACCTGCCTGCTAATGCAGGGGTCATAAGAGACACAGGTTCTATCCTTGGGTCGGCAAGATCCCCTGAAGAAGGGCATGGCAACCACTCTAGTGTTCTTGCCTTGAGAATCCCATGGATAGAGGAGCCTGGAGGGCTACAGTCCATAGGATTACACAGGGTTGTACACAACTGAAGTGACTTAGCACTGCACACACGCAAACCTATTCACAACCATTACTTTTTATTAAAGAATTACTTTGACTAAGAACTGGGCCAGGGAAATCCTTGGGGGATAATAGTTCAACTTCAAGGAATTGGGGGCTTAAAATGAGTTGGTCTTTAATTCTGTTGAAATGTCAAAGCCTGTATCTAAAAATAGTGGGCAACATAAGCAAATAGGCAACTTTTAACAGGTAGTACACTTTTGGCTGTTCATGTAGAGACTTTAATAAATTTTCACAATCCAGCCAAAATAGCTTATTAGCATTCCATCCAATAGGGCAAAAATAATTTTTCATAGTTTCTAAGCAACTTTCATATCCAGAGACCATTTTAAAAGTTTATATTTCACTTAAGACTTATTAATCTTTTTCATGTCATGTATTTCAATCAGTATAGTAATGGTATAGAAGGGAAAGAAAGTTTGTAATAGATGATTCAGACTGTGCTCTTGGTCAAGCTAGAGAGTAGCTATTGACCTTCATGAAGCTACTTGTACTCTTGTAACCCCTTGTCCTCTTTGGCAAAATAGGAATAACAACTTCCCACTCCAGAATAATAGTATAAACTCTGATGGCATGAAGAACTTTTACAGATTTTTCTTCCTTAGAAAACATCTCCTAAAGACATAATGTTATTTCTAGACAGCTGTGTTTCTAGTGACAGACAACATCTTGCATGTAGTTTGTCAATTAAGTCTGTTAGAATAATTAAGTTTATCACAAATATGCCTGTAGAGACAAAGGTCACTGATCTAGTGAAGTCGCAGATGCAAGTGAAAAATGGATAGTAAGCTAAGGATTGGAGAAGGAAACAGCAACCCAGTCCAGTATTCTTGCCTGGAGAATCCCATGGACAGAGGAGCCTGGCGGGCTACAGTCCATAGGGTCCCAAGAGTTGGACATAACTTAGCGACTAAACCACCACCACCACCACCCATGCTAAAGGTTATCATGCTGGCATGTACATTACAAGTTTGGGTATTAATGTAATCCCTATAACAAACATATTCTAATGAATAAGATTTACTTTAACAAAACATATAATAAAACAATACAATTTCACATAAAAAACTATGATGATAAGGTTACATTTTACAGCCATGTTTAAAGTCAGAAGTTCTCAAAGTTAGAAATTACTGGTCCTTAAAACAGTTAAAGGAAACTTCTTTCTATTACATTTTCCCCTGATCTTAGCAAACAGACTTGGAAAAGAAAATTCAATTTTATTATAAAAAGAAACTAAATACAGATAGATATAACTTAAATTTTACACAACTAGTTCTTCATTAAACTAACTGACACAAAGCTGCTAGTTTGAGTTATAATTTCTAGTTAGGACTAAATAAAAACCTAAAAGATGCCAATGATAATCTTTATAATGATAATAATAATATTGAAAGTAGGTAACACTTCCTGAGTACTTAAGATTTTCCAGAATTTTAGTATGACTGTTTTATTAATCCCCCGAACCACCATATTAGGTGGCTACTATTTGGGCTTCCCAGGTGGAGCTAGTGGTAAAGAACCCACCTGCCAATGCAGGAGATGTGGGTTCTATCCCTGGGTTGGGAAGATCCCCTGGAGGAGGGCATGGCAATCCACTCCAGTGTTCTGTCTGGAGAATTCCATGAACAGAGGAGCCCACTGGTCACAAAGAGTTGGACACGACTGAAGCGACTTCGTCCTGGGTGTTCTTTGGAAGGAATGATGCTAAAGCTGAAACTCCAGTACTTTGGCCATCTCATGTGAAGAGCTGACTCATTGGAAAAGACTCTGATGCTGGGAGGGATTGGGGGCCGGAGGAGAAGGGGACGACAGAGGATGAGATGGCTGGATGGCATCACCGACTCGATGGACGTGAGTTTGGGTGAACCCTGGGAGTTGGTGATGGACAGTGAGGCTTGGCATGCNAAGACTCTGATGCTGGGAGGGATTGGGGGCCGGAGGAGAAGGGGACGACAGAGGATGAGATGGCTGGATGGCATCACTGACTCGATGGACGTGAGTTTGGGTGAACCCTGGGAGTTGGTGATGGACAGTGAGGCTTGGCATGCTGCGATTCATGGGGTTGTAAGGAGTCAGACACGACTGAGCGACTGAACTGAACTGAACTGAAATGACTTCATATATGCACTATTATGACACTCATTTCATAGATGAGGAAATGACAAAGAAGTGTGAAATAAAATTCCTATCTATGGCAAGACAAGAAAAAATAACATATAAAAATTCTTCTCTGCCCCTTGGCCTCCCCTCTGCCCCTTCACTGTGCCTTGTGTGTTTGCATTAATGCATGGATCAAACCTTCCTCATCAGCAGGAATGGCCGCCCAACCATAAATAGCCACATTCTCCTAGCATCAATAAATGAATGCATGGCTTCTTGTCCAACTCTTTGCAACTCTATAAACCATAGCCCATTAGGCTCCTCTGTCCATGGAATTCTCAAGGCAAGAATACTGGAGTGGGTTCCAGTGGGTTCCAGATGCCCTCCTCTGGGGCATCTTCCTGACCCAGGGATTGAACCTGTGTCTCTTACAGCTCCCACATTGGCAGGCAGGTTCTTTACCAGTAGCACCAACTGGGAGGCCCAGCACCAACAAGACAATTTCTTAAATGCTAACATTTCTCTTGATCTTGTAAAGGGTCAGATGACGCACTACGATGGCACTTAAATCTGGATTATGTAAGCTGTCAATAATAGGTCACTTAATGTAGAGCCCTCTATACTAAAAACAACCTATATAAACTGTGTCTTGACTTCTAACAGGTAGAATAGTTCTCAGAGCATTCTGAGATGATCTTCCATGTTATAACCTTCAAACTTGGTTCAAATAAAATATTCTGATTTTTTTTAGATTGACTGATTAATTTTTCATTGACAGAAGTTAAGGTCACAGAGCTAAGAAGAGATGAATTCTTACCCAACCTATGCCCTTAAGAGTTAAAACAATTTGTACCTCTCATAATTCAACAGCCTGGAATGCCCTTTTTTTTCTTTTCATAAAAGAGCTTAATATAACAATGCTATTTTTAATGAAGTAATCTGCATCCTTGATATAGGGTCCTCAGATGCTACTTTCTGCGCTTCCCTGGTGGCTCAGAGGAAGGAAATTGCCTGCAAAGCAGGAGACCTGGGTTTGATCCCTGGTTCAGGAAGATCCCCTGGAGGAGGGCAAGGCAACCCACTCTAGTACTCTTGTGTAGAGAATCCCATGGAGAGAGGAGACTGGCAGGCTGCAGTCCATAGGGTCACACGGACATGACTAAGCAGGAGATCGTGGGCAGCTGTGACTGGTGCACTAAGCACGGGTGAGAGGAGCTACCCCACGTGCGAGGACAGGGGCAGAAGCCAGGAGGACCCCATCCCCGAAGGGCAGCAGCCAAGAGGGGTTACCCCATGTCCGAGGTCAGGGGCAGCGGCTGAGAGTGCCAGGCTGCCACGGCACAGGAACAGCTGAGAGGAGCTACCCCATGTCTGAGGCCAGGGGTGGCGGCCAGGAGGAGCCACCCCACCTTCAAGGAGCAGTGTCTGCACAAGCGCAGGAGAGCCTAGAGGAGCTATCCCACATTAAAGGTCAGGAAGGGCGGTGGTGAGGAGATACCCTTCATCCAAGGTAAGGAGCAGCGGCTATGCTTTGCTGGAGCAGCCATGAAGAGATACCTCATGCCCAAGATAAGACAAACCCAAGTAAGATGGTAGGTGTTGCAAGAGGGCATCAGAGGGCAGACACACTGAAACCATT
>SJYV01024071.1:0-12848 GCA_006410875.1 Neotragus pygmaeus | reverse complement strand
CAAAAAAAAAAACCCTGTGTCCATTAGGAGTCATTCTCTATTACTTACTACCTCTGGCCCCTGGCAGTGAATATCCTATTTGCAGTCTCTGGATTTTCCTATTTCTGGATATTTCATATACATTAAATCTCATAATATTTGTCCTTTTGTGTCTGACTTACTTCACTTAGCATTAACATCTTCAGTTCACGATCCATCCATGCTGTACCAGGTGTCAGAGTTTCCTTCTTTTTTTTTTTCCTTTTGGCCACCATGAAGTGAAGTGAAGTTGCTCAGTCATGTCCGACTCTTTGCGACCCTGTGGACTGTAGCCCACCAAGCTCCTCTGTCCATGGGATTCTCCAGGCAAGAGTACTGGAGTGGGTTGCCATTTCCTTCTCCATAGAGCTTGTGGAATCTTTGTTTCCTGACCAGAGATTGAACTCTGGCTCTTGGCAGTCACAGTGCCAAGTCCTTCTTGGGACCTTCTGGCTGCTGTGATGTGTGCTGTTAGGAACATCATCAGCCATGGGCTCTTGTTTGAGTCCCTGTTCTCAACTCTCCAGGGTCCATACCTTGGAGTGGAATCTCTGGGTCATGTGGGAACTCCACGTTTACCTTTTTGAGGAACTAACTGCCTGACTATTCTCCACAGTGGCAGTGTGTTTTCAAACTTGCTTATCTTTCCCACATGTGGTGGTTTCGTGCTGTGACGAGGAGACTTACCATATGGCACTGACTGCCTTCATTTGGGGAGGGTTCTATCTTTGAGCGGCATGAACTGTGTTTTGTACAGCTTTTCAAAGCATAGTTTCTTGCATCTTCTAAAAACTGGGCTATTAAAGAATACACTGAGTTCAGAACAGGGCCACTGAACTTTAGGTTCCACTGTTGAAGCCTTCAAGCAGAATCCCGTCCCTCTTCCTCCTCTGCAGAGACCTCTGAGACCATCTTGCAGTGCCAGTTTGATTGCTCTCAGATCCTTAAAGGGGCTAAAGCTGGAGACTCACAGTGCTGCTGCCTTGATGATTCGTGCAGAGAAACCTCCTGGATTCTGAGATGCTGCAGCTCGTACTGGAGGGAGAAAGAATTGGAAGCCCCAACGAGTGACTCTTCGGGACAGAAGCAGCCTCTGCCAGGAGGCCTGTTCTTGCCTCGGGTCCCAGACTATTGACGTGGGGAAGTAGCCACCCGCTCATCCTTCCGGTTCGTGGCTTCGTAGTGATGCTTGGGCTCCTGACCGGACTCCACAGGGTGGCTGACTGGAAATGAAAGGTGCTGAGACACGCATCTCCCAACATGGGCCTGATGCAAGCATGACTGAAATTAGGAAACGTCAGGATGTCACTGGGGCTCTGGAAGTGTCCTAGAGCTACTCTGGGGGAGCCTGATTCCACTTCAAGGGAATAATACCTTTTCAGCTACAGCCTTCACCTGGTTTTGTGGTCTGTCTGTCTTTAATCTGAAATCCTTTGGGATTGAGTAATCCCACCTGAGTGTCCATGGTCTGATCAGTGCAAGTGCCAGATGTCAGCGATTGCACCCCTGGAATTCACAGGAGCCTTGGATCCAAAGAGTGCCTGGTACAGCATCCCAAGGCTGCCTCCTGCATGATTACTGGAGGTTCCTTTCATTAGGAAACTTCAGTCAGTTCTCACCGTCAGACCCCTTGGGATACAGTGATTTGGACTGAAGTCAAGATTCCTGCAACTTTTTCCTTTGCTAGATCAAAGCAAGGATTTGATCTAATGTTTTTTGTTTCACGAGCATAATTAGCAGATGATTTTATTTACATAAGAGCCTTCTCTCAGTCTTTGTAGATGTTTAAGATTTGTGTAGCTCTTCTGCTTCAATGTGATAAGTCATTTCCTCCCCAAATCATGTGTTTTGCTAATCACACANTGTTTCACGAGCATAATTAGCAGATGATTTTATTTACATAAGAGCCTTCTCTCAGTCTTTGTAGATGTTTAAGATTTGTGTAGCTCTTCTGCTTCAATGTGATAAGTCATTTCCTCCCCAAATCATGTGTTTTGCTAATCACACATTGAAAAACAGAAGTTGTTATGGGAAAAACTGGATCGGGGTAGACCATGAGAAACCTGTGTGATTTGGTAATCAGAGCTCACAAAACCAGTAACCGTTGTGGTTAAAGAAGCACCAGGGCTCACTGAAGGCTCTGTTGGCATTTGCAAGTGGCATCAACATCAGCTGACTGGTTTTTGCCATGACCCCTAGATTGGTGCTTCCTTCCCTGCATTGCACAGGTTAGTTTTTCTGTTGATATTAAAAGCTGGGTACTGGGCAAGGCTGCCTTTGGCAGTGATTTTTTTTTTTTAAACACAGGGAAACATGTCAACACTTTCTTTCATACTCATAGCTGTAATATCTAGAGCATAATGCTATTGAAAACGTTGCAGTGCTTTGAGCCACTAAAAGAAGGCACTTCTGCAAGGTTTCCAGCCTTTTCTCTTAATATATCCACGTGAAGTGAAGGCATCCTCTTTAATTGTGAGACAGCTTGGGTGAAACAGCTTTGAAATCTTGGTGTTGGGCANAGCCACTAAAAGAAGGCACTTCTGCAAGGTTTCCAGCCTTTTCTCTTAATATATCCACGTGAAGTGAAGGCATCCTCTTTAATTGTGAGACAGCTTGGGTGAAACAGCTTTGAAATCTTGGTGTTGGGCAGCACAGTTTCCAGTCATGTTGCCGTCACCTCTGCCTCTGCAGACGTGCTGCCCCTGTGCCTCGAGCAGGCACGCCATCACCCTCCTGAAGCCTGAAGGCAGACTCTGCTCTGAGCATCCATTTGGGGCAGTTGGAGCCCTCAGGGACTTCAGCATCACCTCCCCAGCTGCCTTCAGTGAGCCAGTCCAGGCTGGCATGGCGCTCCTGGGTGGCCCATGTCTTCAGTCACCAGCCCTTTTTCTGCGCAAGCTGCAACCCATTCTGAAGAGTCCATGCCTGCCGCTACGTGAGCTGCCCCTCTATTTCCAGGCCTTTCCTCATGGCCTCAGGAGGTGCTGCTATCACCGCTTATCCCTGTCCCCACTTTTCCCTGTCCCCGGCTCTTCTACTGGTCGGCCGTGGGGCTCCTGCCATAGTCCTCACCAAACAGGACTCCCTCCTTCCCTTCCTGGCCTCTTTAGCCTGCATATTCCTTAGCCTCTGGCCAGTTTGTGAGTATTGATCAACCTTTGTAAGCACTGTCTTCTATAGCATCTTCTGGAAGTTGTTCAGTCCGGCAATTTTGGTAGTTTCAGCCAGAGGAATCTCTGCAGGTCTCTCTGCCTCACTGTGGGGAGCCGATCCGTGGACCTGCACCCCCAGCATGACCATCCTCTGTGGCCACACACACTCCGTCACTGTAGGCATCACTCTCGGCTTTCCTGGGCCCTCAGTGGCCGCTCCGGCACCCTCTCCTGCCAACCCCAGGGCCCAGACACCCATAGTCAGCATGTCCTGGCTGCCTCCTTGAAGCTGATGAGCAGAGGGTGTCATCTTCCTTTGGGCACACGGTTCCTGAGCGAGGGAACAACAGGAAAGAGGAAGTGTGTGCTCTGTGGGGAGCAGGAAAGGCTTCTCAGAAGTCGAGAGCCAGGATGACACACGGGGCTTACCCCGACTCATTCATTCCTCCAGGGAGGGGCGTCCCAGTGGTGGCAGGATAGAGCTGTTGCTGGGGTNAATGTGATAAGTCATTTCCTCCCCAAATCATGTGTTTTGCTAATCACACATTGAAAAACAGAAGTTGTTATGGGAAAAACTGGATCGGGGTAGACCATGAGAAACCTGTGTGATTTGGTAATCAGAGCTCACAAAACCAGTAACCGTTGTGGTTAAAGAAGCACCAGGGCTCACTGAAGGCTCTGTTGGCATTTGCAAGTGGCATCAACATCAGCTGACTGGTTTTTGCCATGACCCCTAGATTGGTGCTTCCTTCCCTGCATTGCACAGGTTAGTTTTTCTGTTGATATTAAAAGCTGGGTACTGGGCAAGGCTGCCTTTGGCAGTGATTTTTTTTTTTTAAACACAGGGAAACATGTCAACACTTTCTTTCATACTCATAGCTGTAATATCTAGAGCATAATGCTATTGAAAACGTTGCAGTGCTTTGAGCCACTAAAAGAAGGCACTTCTGCAAGGTTTCCAGCCTTTTCTCTTAATATATCCACGTGAAGTGAAGGCATCCTCTTTAATTGTGAGACAGCTTGGGTGAAACAGCTTTGAAATCTTGGTGTTGGGCAGCACAGTTTCCAGTCATGTTGCCGTCACCTCTGCCTCTGCAGACGTGCTGCCCCTGTGCCTCGAGCAGGCACGCCATCACCCTCCTGAAGCCTGAAGGCAGACTCTGCTCTGAGCATCCATTTGGGGCAGTTGGAGCCCTCAGGGACTTCAGCATCACCTCCCCAGCTGCCTTCAGTGAGCCAGTCCAGGCTGGCATGGCGCTCCTGGGTGGCCCATGTCTTCAGTCACCAGCCCTTTTTCTGCGCAAGCTGCAACCCATTCTGAAGAGTCCATGCCTGCCGCTACGTGAGCTGCCCCTCTATTTCCAGGCCTTTCCTCATGGCCTCAGGAGGTGCTGCTATCACCGCTTATCCCTGTCCCCACTTTTCCCTGTCCCCGGCTCTTCTACTGGTCGGCCGTGGGGCTCCTGCCATAGTCCTCACCAAACAGGACTCCCTCCTTCCCTTCCTGGCCTCTTTAGCCTGCATATTCCTTAGCCTCTGGCCAGTTTGTGAGTATTGATCAACCTTTGTAAGCACTGTCTTCTATAGCATCTTCTGGAAGTTGTTCAGTCCGGCAATTTTGGTAGTTTCAGCCAGAGGAATCTCTGCAGGTCTCTCTGCCTCACTGTGGGGAGCCGATCCGTGGACCTGCACCCCCAGCATGACCATCCTCTGTGGCCACACACACTCCGTCACTGTAGGCATCACTCTCGGCTTTCCTGGGCCCTCAGTGGCCGCTCCGGCACCCTCTCCTGCCAACCCCAGGGCCCAGACACCCATAGTCAGCATGTCCTGGCTGCCTCCTTGAAGCTGATGAGCAGAGGGTGTCATCTTCCTTTGGGCACACGGTTCCTGAGCGAGGGAACAACAGGAAAGAGGAAGTGTGTGCTCTGTGGGGAGCAGGAAAGGCTTCTCAGAAGTCGAGAGCCAGGATGACACACGGGGCTTACCCCGACTCATTCATTCCTCCAGGGAGGGGCGTCCCAGTGGTGGCAGGATAGAGCTGTTGCTGGGGTCACCCAGGCCCACCTGGTGTGCCCTGCCCGGAGCACTCATCAGCCCTGAAGACCTGCTGTGTCTGGCCTTCCTCTGTGCCTGGGACAGAGGACAGGGTCACCCTTGGCTACCTCCCCTCATCCGCTCCCCCAAACAGGGAGTGCTTGAAGCCTAGAGAGTGAGTCTGGTTCTACCCTGGTGTCCCCACCCAGAACTGAGGCTGGCTTCGGGCAAGGGCTGTAGACGAGCACATGTCATGTCAGATGTGACCTCAGACAGGTGACCTTGTCTGCTTATCTCTGCTTTTCTTTTGACCTGTAGCATTGAAGAGTTGATCAGGTAGATACCTGCAAGTCTCAAATGGGTGAACTTAAGAACTAGGTACTCAGTTCTGACGGTCCTCTCTGGGGCAGTGTGTGTGTGCATGCGCATGCACACAGAGATACAGTCTGATGAAAGGGGGGATGAAGAGAGGGCTGTTGGGTTTCTTTGAAACTGTTTTTTAACAAACCCCATAACCCTTCTGCTATGGGGCCTCGAGTATTTGCCTGGCCTCCCTCCTTCAGGTTACCCTGCCACCGAGCAGGCAACTGAGCCAGGGGTAACTCACTTGGATTACCTGTTTGGCACCCTTTTTGCCTCCACTTCACACCCAGCAGAATGGCTTCCAGGCTTCTTTGTGGGCTTTTATTTATTTTCAGTAGCAGTCAGAAAATCAAAGTACCAAACCACCTCTGTGCCCTTCAGTCCACAGAATTGAAAATCACCATAATTTCATAGTGGCTTCAAGTAATTTCAATTTGAAAGAGCCAGGACGTCATAGTTAAAGGCTGTCTTATTCCCATCTTTGGTGCTATTAAAAACTCATTTATCGATCATTTAGGTGAAAGGGCAGGTTTTACGTTATGTCTGTGTGATTGTAATAAAAATCTTTCAAAGCCCACACAATTCATTTAGGCCAAGTTGCAGTCTGGACACAGGGGTCTCCCCACTTGATAGCCAAAGAATTCTCTCCTCCCCTCCTTGAGCTTCTTTTTAGTTGTTCCTTTGTGTTGAGGTGGAGTCTGCTTATAATGCGGTGTTAGCTGTTCCTGCAGTGCCTCCTCGCAGGGCTGGCTGTCGCTCCACCCTGCTGCTGGCCCAGGTTTCCCTATCCTCAGTTGATGGCACTTGTCCCCACACCGGCCAGCTGTGTTGCTCCACCTCCTCGTCACGTCCCGAGTCCCCACTACCTGCACCTGGGACTGTGCCTCAAGAGCCCCTAGAGCGGTCTGCCCTGCCCTGGGCATCGCCCCCTGAAGAATTGCTATCCCCTGCCCCAGATCATCAAGGTGATGCTGCTGCAGGGCTGCTGTGGCGTGGGGTCCAGCANACGTCCCGAGTCCCCACTACCTGCACCTGGGACTGTGCCTCAAGAGCCCCTAGAGCGGTCTGCCCTGCCCTGGGCATCGCCCCCTGAAGAATTGCTATCCCCTGCCCCAGATCATCAAGGTGATGCTGCTGCAGGGCTGCTGTGGCGTGGGGTCCAGCAGGCCTCAGAGTCCCCCAGGCCACCCGCTGCCTTCTGGGGTCTCCCGCAGGCCACTCTCAACACAGCAGCTGAAGGAATCCCATCACACCCAGAATCAAACCCGACACAGCTCCATGACCCCCCCTTGAGGCCTCCCTGCTGCCCAAAACCTTCTCCATAAGACCCTTGAGACCCTCCCTCGCTTTCTGTCTTTCCCTCCTTTCCCCCCAACATCACCAAGCGGGTTCTTTTCTTCTCTGAAATCTAAGCAGTTCATGCTTTTGGACCTTCACTTTCCCCAGCACAGGCTGCCCTAGGACCTAAGCCAGCCTGCTTCCCCTCCATGGATGCTAGGCGTGTTCTAGTCTCTTCCCTTCTGTCTTGATTTTCTTTTTGGTTATGTCAACTTTTACATGATTCAGAAAATGAAATTGTGGTCCACACACCTGGTGAGTTCTGGCCCTGTGCCATTCCTCACCTCAGTCCCGCCCACCCCATGCTCGACTATTTCTGTGCATTTCTGCCCTCTGCTTCCTAAAGTCTCTGTTTCTCCCCTGGATGGAGGATGGCCTACTGTGGACCCCTTCCTGGGGGTCCCACCCTGGGGTTCAGGCTACCTGGCNCGCCCACCCCATGCTCGACTATTTCTGTGCATTTCTGCCCTCTGCTTCCTAAAGTCTCTGTTTCTCCCCTGGATGGAGGATGGCCTACTGTGGACCCCTTCCTGGGGGTCCCACCCTGGGGTTCAGGCTACCTGGCTTTCCGTGGTGCACACATGTCAGTGTTGGCCCAGTAGGTCTCGGGCGGTGGCTGTCTGGCTTGGCCGCAGTCTTGGGCCAGTTTAAAAAATGCTATCACCAATAGCATTGTGCTCAAATGCAGAATGTTGTTTTGTGTTTCTGTGGGTATGTTTTCTTGGTAGATTTCTAGAAGGGCTAGCCCTAGACGGCATTGACACCCTTGTTGGTACCTAAGGGGCATTCCTGGGGCATGTGGTTCATGCCAAAGCTCACCGTAGTTACAGTATCCACAAACGCACATGAGGTCTCTGAAGAAGCCAGACTTGGCCATCAGGGCCACGTTTTCCTGTGGCCCGGGACTGTCTGGGTTCCCGACACAGCTAAGCCTGGGCTTACCCTCGGGCTCTGCTGGAAACAACCAGGATAGGTAGGAGGGCGGGGTGTGCCCTTTCCATGCCCCGTCTCCCTGGGCCCGACCTGTGAGTTCCTGGTGCACATTTACTTTTGGGGACTGAGCCATGTCATTCGAGTCTTGTGGCCAAGGCAGGCCATGGTGCCTTGGTGGTGGTATCCAGGGCGTGGCCAGCAAGGGAAGTCACTTGGGGTGGGCTGTTGTGAGCCTCACGGGCCCCAGGGGACTCTGGGGCTGAGATCTGGAATACAGATGAGTCTGGCTCTTTTCCAGGGTGAGTTTCTAAGAGAGGGCTTTGCAGGTGACTGGCTCTGAGCCCACAATTCTGGTTTCCCGGCCTCCCTGGCCCAGGTGATGCTCTCACCCTGTTGGCGCAGCCACAAGAGCAGCATGGCCAGACTCTAATCCCAGAGTCTGGAGCTTCACAGTAACCATTGTCCAAGGAGATAGGAGGGGGCCCTACCGGGTGGGACCCACACATAGGGGAGGAACTGGTCTGTCAGCATGGAGGAATGAGGAGGCGCCTGCCCTGGAATCAGGCACGTCCCAGTGCCAAAGCCCCACATTGTCAGGAGAGTCTGGTGAGAAAGACTCTACCAGCAGGGAACTGCTCCTCTTCTCACGTGAGAACCTTGGGCAGTAGTGTCTGGTTGCCCCATCCCACTGTTTAGACAATGACTTTGTGACTCTTCTCTGTCTAGGGTGTTGGTACTCATTGTCAAGATAGGAGGAGACTGAGGCACAGGATATTGAAGTCACTTGTGCAGATCCATGTTTGGAAATGGCAAAAAAAATCACGATTTGGGCTCGGTGTGGCTTATTCCAAATCTGCGGGTTTTTCCTCAGCACTGTCCTCGGCACCACCTCCCCAGGGGCAGTGTTGGGCTCTTCCCATCACCAAGGTGTACTGTNTCACTTGTGCAGATCCATGTTTGGAAATGGCAAAAAAAATCACGATTTGGGCTCGGTGTGGCTTATTCCAAATCTGCGGGTTTTTCCTCAGCACTGTCCTCGGCACCACCTCCCCAGGGGCAGTGTTGGGCTCTTCCCATCACCAAGGTGTACTGTGTGGTTTTCATTGAACACCCGTTTGAGAAAACCCCAAACACAAAAGCTTAAAGTAACACTCATGCTCAAAAACACAAAAGCTTAAAGTAACTCTCATGCTTAAAAACACAAAAACTTAAAGTAACACTCCCTGGGGAAGAGGAGCCCCCTCCATTTTGGTGAGTAGGTCCCTCTCCAGCAGGTGAGAGAGCCTCTCGTCATCCATCCAACCCAGAGGCCCTAGCTCGTAACACTGAGAAGCCATCTTGTTAAGCCTGCTAGGGATGGGCCTCGGGGTGACCACAGTGTCGTCGGTAGGGTGCTGCGGGCCATCACTGTCAGCAGCCCTAGGCTCTCAAGTCATCTGTGAAGGGGAAGGGCATTTCAATCTGGGGGACGCTAGCAGGACAGCCCCTCTCCTGGGGCCCTGCCCATGTCGGGGCACCCCAGACCTGCTGGCACCCACTTTTTTCTGCACACCAGTTTGTTCCCTGTGATACTGACATCCTTGTTTAACACTCAGGGAAGAAAAGTCCGAAGAGCAGGATCTCCAGGGCCTGAAGGACAAACCTTTGAAGTTCAAAAAGGTGAAGAAGGATAAGAAAGAAGACAAAGAGGGCAAGCATGAGCCCCTGCAGCCAGCAGCCCACCACTCTGCCGAGCCAGCAGAGGCCGGCAAAGCAGAGACCTCAGAAGGGTCAGGCTCGGCCCCAGCCGTGCCAGAAGCTTCTGCGTCCCCCAAGCAGCGGCGCTCCATCATTCGTGATCGGGGCCCCATGTATGATGACCCCACTCTGCCCGAAGGTTGGACCCGAAAGCTTAAACAAAGGAAATCTGGCCGCTCCGCTGGGAAGTATGATGTGTACTTGATCAAGTAAGTGAGGGTGATTCCTGTCTCTCCAGAGCAGGGAAGGCTAGTGGTGGTGGTGGGCAGGGGAGTCAGGGACCACCACTAAGAAACTAATGGGGACCCCTTGGAGTGTTAGCTCCTTGCGGCTCATGGATCAAGAAAGTGTGTGTGTGTAACCCCACTTCCGGTTAGGTCTTCAGTAGTGACCACTGCTGGTGGGTACGATCAGGTATGCTTGGATTGACCACCTGGGGAGGTCACTGCCCTGAGGGAGATGTCCATCAGGGCCTTGTCTGGAGGAAGAATAGCTCTGGGGACACAGAGTTCTGCCATGCATACTCTGCTGATGATTTCCCGGCAGAGGGGCTGTCCTCAGAACCTGGGAACCTCTTCTTTGTGGGACAGTCCTTCTGTGCCAATACTTCATGAGCCCTGAGAAATACGAATTCATAGAGTTCAGTCTGTTGTGTGAGGCATGCTGGGAAAGGGGGGCTGTCTGATACAGCCTAGAGAGAGCCCCAGATGGGCTCGGAGTGCCTTTCCCACTGTCCCTCTGGCCTTTGCCCAGCTGTGGGCTGGTGGTTGGGTGTTACCTGTTGAAACAGAGTCACTTCCTAGCCAGATATTTAGAGGACGAGTGTGACTATGTTCATTTCACTTGTCCCCCTTAGATGTCTCCAGACAGGTTAGCCATTTTGAAAATTCACTCGTAGACAGTCTCATTTAATTCCAGTAACTCAGATAAAGGTGAGGAAAGCATCATCCTACTTAACTGATTCCTGGAGAGTTCAGTCTGGCAGGTAGACAGGGTCCCCGGGCCAGACCCCTTTGGGGGGCTGAGGAGTGCAACTCCCAGGGGCATCCAGGTAGCAGCAGGCCATGTGGGCACCTATGGCCGTCAGGCGACCTGATTGTTTCCTGTATAAGTGGGACCACAGCTCCCTAGTTTTAGCTCATCTCAGCTTCTCTTAAATGTCCCTCTTGGTGAGCTGTATCATTGGGCATGTCAGTTGCAGAACACCTCCTGTCAGAGGGTTCACCATCCACCTTCTCCTGTGCCCCACCTCTAGCATTGCTCTGGAAGCTTCTAACCATTCTTTGTGTGTCTCTGCTTGTTCCCACAGTCCCCAGGGNGTATCATTGGGCATGTCAGTTGCAGAACACCTCCTGTCAGAGGGTTCACCATCCACCTTCTCCTGTGCCCCACCTCTAGCATTGCTCTGGAAGCTTCTAACCATTCTTTGTGTGTCTCTGCTTGTTCCCACAGTCCCCAGGGAAAAGCCTTTCGCTCTAAAGTGGAGTTGATTGCGTACTTCGAAAAGGTAGGCGACACCTCCCTGGACCCTAATGATTTTGACTTCACGGTAACCGGGAGAGGGAGCCCCTCCCGGCGAGAACAGAAACCACCTAAGAAGCCCAAATCTCCCAAAGCTCCAGGAACTGGCAGAGGTCGGGGACGCCCCAAAGGGAGTGGCACCACGAGACCCAAGGCAGCCACGTCAGAGGGTGTGCAGGTGAAAAGGGTTCTGGAGAAAAGTCCTGGAAAGCTGCTCGTCAAGATGCCTTTCCAANGAACTGGCAGAGGTCGGGGACGCCCCAAAGGGAGTGGCACCACGAGACCCAAGGCAGCCACGTCAGAGGGTGTGCAGGTGAAAAGGGTTCTGGAGAAAAGTCCTGGAAAGCTGCTCGTCAAGATGCCTTTCCAAGCTGCGCCGGGCAGCAAGGCAGAAGGGGGTGGGGCCACCACCTCGGCCCAGGTCATGGTCATCAAGCGCCCGGGCCGGAAGCGAAAAGCGGAGGCCGACCCCCAGGCCATTCCCAAGAAACGAGGCCGAAAGCCGGGCAGTGTGGTTGCTGCTGCTGCCGCCGAGGCCAAAAAGAAAGCCGTGAAGGAGTCGTCTATCCGGTCCGTGCAGGAGACCGTGCTCCCCATCAAGAAGCGCAAGACCCGGGAGACGGTGAGCATTGAGGTGAAGGAGGTGGTGAAGCCCCTTCTGGTGTCCACGCTTGGCGAGAAGAGCGGGAAGGGACTGAAGACCTGCAAGAGCCCAGGGAGGAAAAGCAAGGAGAGCAGCCCCAAGGGGCGCAGCGGCAGCGCCTCTTCGCCCCCCAAGAAGGAGCACCACCACCACCACCATCATGCGGAGCCCCCAAAGGCCNGAAGTACTTCATAAAAGCTGACCCCTCAGTGGGCAAGGAAGCTGTCACAGCTATACCCTCATACCCATCAGGGAAAACTTAAATGCTTAGGAATCCCAACTCCCCACGAGCGGGCAAACTGAATTCCACTCACTGGGGCTTCCCTGATAGCTCAGTAGGTAAAGAATACGCCTGCAATGCAGGAGACTCTGGTTCGATTCCTAGGTCGGGAAGATCCACGGGACAAGGGATAGGCTACCCACTCCAGTATTCTTGGGTTTCTCTGGTGGCTCAGCTGGTAAAGAATCCACCTGCAATGGGGGAGACCTGGTTTTGATCCCTGGGTTGGGAAGATCCTCTGGAGAAGGGAAAGTCAACCCACTCCAGTATTCTGGCCTGGAGAATCCCATGGACTGTATGATCCAGGGGTCACAAAGACTCCGACTCGACTGGGCGACTTTCACTTTCACTGGGGCAACCGTTCAGCAAAGACAGTGCTGATGGTTTTACTGGGAACGAAAGCATGCAGGCTCGTGTGCATTAGCATGGTTAGTGGATGGACGAGGCTGTGTATGGAGAACTCAGAGCCGGAAGTCTGGGTCCGTCAGCCTTTAATAAGCTCATGGGGGACTCACTCAGGCTGCCTCTGAACCTGACCGCTTCACTTCCTCATCACCGTCTATCTTTCCGTGTGGGAAGGGGAAGTAACCAAACTGGCTAATCACTCCTTTCTCAGCGTGATGACGCATTCTCTTATAAGCAAATGCTTACAAAAGAACACAGACATTCACCCTTTTCCCAAGGACAAGCAGTGAATTTTTGAATCATGACAATCCTGAAGTATCGATAGATGAACAAAACGCAGCATCGTTGTCATGACGAGAACCAATACTAGCTTTACTCAACAGTTTTACAGAATACATCATCTGAAACACAGCACTTAAAA
>SJYV01024068.1:0-12457 GCA_006410875.1 Neotragus pygmaeus | reverse complement strand
GCTGCAATTCATGGGGTCGCAAAGAGTCGGACCCGACTGAGCGACTGAACTGAACTGAACTGAACTGCCACAACATAGGGCTTCCCTGGTGAACTGTGATAAAGATTCCGCCTGCCAGTGCAGAAGACATGTGTTCTATCTCTGATCCAAGAAGAGGCCCTGGAGGAGGAAATGACAACCCACTCCAGGATTCTTGCCTGGGAAATCCCATGGACAGAGGAGCCTGGTGGGATACAGTCTTTGGGGTTGCAAAGAGTTGGACATGACATAGTGACTGAACAAGAGTGACACAATATAATCTCCTTTCTCTCTCTATCTCTTTTATTTTGGGTGTGAGTCAACTAGAGCCACATGACGTGCTTCTTGCCCAGGTGTCCAGCGAGCTGATTGTGGATCCCGAAGCAGAGACACAAGGGGTTTTGATTTGCCAAGTGTTGAAATGATGGCAGACATGAATGCATTTCTGGGCCATTGAGGCTGGAGTGTGAGTTTATTTAATAGAAAGTTATCATGTTGCTCATTAAAGATGAACATTTTGACACTTGTGGGCTAAGCCGCTTCAGTTGTGTCTGACTCTTTGCCAAGTTATGGACTGTAGCTTGCCAAGCTCCTCTGTCCATGGGATTCCAGGCAAGAACACTGGAGCTGGTTGCCACCCTCTCGCTCAGGGGGTCTTCCCCACCCAGGGATCGAATCTGAGTGTCTTAAGTGTCCTGCACTGGCAAGTGGGTTCTTCACCTCTAGCACCACTGGATGCTGGCTGACACCAAGCATCCTGGCCCCACCCTTCTATGCCCTTCCAGTGTTGTGTCAAAGCTTCTTAAATCTGAGTTGATGGACTAGAGCCCTTTTGGGCCCCCTGGTGCATCTCAAGTGGCATTTATGTTTTGTCTCAAGTTGGACAACTTATCATTATTGAAAATATTAATAGTGTATAGATAGAAAATATGAAAAGCTGACAACTTAGCTAGCCTGGCAGTTATGTGTGAAGAGAACACTTGATTCTGTTGACCTCTCCTCATTCCCTTCCATCTCCCCTGCTTTGCCTTCCACGTCAGCTTCAGCTGCAACTTCGTTTTTCCGTCAAGCCTATTCTGTGCCGTGAAATGGGTTGGATGTTTGGAACACATGCTGATAATGGTGTTGATAGGATAGACTCAACTACTTTATGGTTGATCCTAGAATATGTTTGTGTAAATAAGGGAATGAATACATTTTTACTTTTGTTTTTGAAAATGTTCTGGCTCTGCGACAGAGTACTTACTTAAAATATGGCCTCTAGACCAGCAGCATCAGCATCATCTGGGAAGCCGTTAGAAACTTCAAAGTTGAAACTGTAGACTTGCTCACTCAGAATCTGTATGCTAACCACATCTTCAAATGATTCTAAACACATGTAAGCTTGGGAAGCACTGCATTAGAAAATCAGATATGTGAGGATTCTACATACATGTAAGCACTGTATTAGAAAATGAGATGTGAGGATGCTACGTGCATGTCAGCTTCAGAAGAAGTGTATTAGAGAATCAGATATGTGAGAACTCTACATATATGTAAGCTTGGGAAGCACTGTATTCGAGAATCAGTTATGAAGAAGCTGGTTATCTAGGTGTTTATAAGACTTTAGGAGGACTACCAAGATCCATACCTACCTGCCCTAATGTCTGAAGTTCAGCTTGATATTAGGGAAGTCTAATATCAGAGCAAGTCCTTACGACTGCCCAGATATTAGGAAAGTACCTGTTTGATCTTAGGGAAGTCTGGTATCAGAGCAAGTACTTATTACTGCCCAGATATTAGGAAAGTACCTGTTTGATCTTAGGGAAGTCTCGTATCAAAGCAAGTCCTTACTACCGCCCAGATACTAGGAAAGTACCCGTCTGATCTCAGGGAAGTCTTGTACCATCAGAGCAAGTCCTCACTACCACCCAGATATTAGGAAAGTACCTGTCTGATCTTAGGGAAGTCTGGTATCAGAGCAAGTCCTCACTGCTCTGATATTTAGCTCACTTTTCCTTTATGGCGCCTTGTGGTTTCCCTCTTTTTCCTGTGAACTCAAACAAAATAAAACAAAACCCATGGTTATATTTTATGTAGCATTTCTAGCTTTCTGTTGGCTAGGAAGAAATTAGATTATTTTAGTCCATTTTTTTTTTAATTTTAACTGACCATAACAGTGTGAGATTAAAAATCAACCTCAAGAAAGAAAATCCTGCAAATCCACAAACACAGAGAGACTAAAAAAACATGCTGCTAAGCAACCAGTGGATTACTGGAGAAGCCAAAGAGGAAATACAACAACACCGGAGATGAAAGAAAACACAGTGACCCCAAGCCTATTGGTCACAGCAAAAGCAGTTCTGAGGGGGAGGTTTATCTCAATATTAGGAAACAAAAAAAAATCAGATAAATAACCTAAAGTTATACTTGAAGGAACTAGAGAAAGAAGAACAAACAAAACTCAAAGTTAAGAATCATAACTACTAAGGAAAGGACTTTGCAACAAAGGTCCGTCTAGTCAAGGCTGTGGTTTCTCCTGTGGTCATGTATGGATGTGAGAGTTGGGCTATAAAGAAAGCTGAGCAGCGAAGAATTGATGCTTTTGAACTGTGGTGTTGGAGAAGACTCTTGAGAGTCCCTTGGACTGCAAGGAGATCCAACCAGTCCATTCTGAAGGAGATCAGCCCTGGGTGTTCATTGGAGGGACTGATGTTGAAGCTGAAACTCCAATANTTGATGCTTTTGAACTGTGGTGTTGGAGAAGACTCTTGAGAGTCCCTTGGACTGCAAGGAGATCCAACCAGTCCATTCTGAAGGAGATCAGCCCTGGGTGTTCATTGGAGGGACTGATGTTGAAGCTGAAACTCCAATACTTTGGCCACATGATGCAAAGAGCTGACTCATTTGTAAAGACCCTGACGCTGGGAAAGATTGAAGGTGGGAGGAGAAGGGAACGACAGAGGATGAGATGGTTGGATGGCATCACCAACACAATGGACATGGGTTTGGGTGGACTCCAGGTGTTGGTGATGGACAGGGAGGCCTGGCGTGCTGCAGTCCATGGGGTTGCAAAGAGGCAGACACAACTGAGTGACTGAACTGAACTGAAGGAAAGGAAAGAAATCATAAATGTTGAAATGGAAATAAATGAAATAGAGATAGACATATGAAACTAATAACTGATTCTTTGAGAAGATAGACAAAATAAGCCTTTAACTAAACTCATCATGAAAAAGAGATGATCTAAATCAATAAAATCAGAAATGAAAAAGAAGTTATACCAGATACACAGAAATGCAAAGGATCATAAGAGATTTCTATATACCAATAAAATGGACAACCTAGAAGAAATGGACAACTTCCTAGAAATGTATAATTTCCTGAGACTGAAACAGGAAGAAATAGAAAATATGAACCATTCAATTACCAGCAGTAAAATGGAATCAGTAATAAATAAAGCAAAATTTCAGATCCAGACATGGACGAATTCTACTAAACATTTAAAGATGAGTTAAGACCTATTCTTTTAAAACTATTTCAAAAAGTTGAAGGGGAAGGAACACTTCTGAACTCACTCCTTGAGGCCACTCTGCTGCCAATCCAGACAAAGATATTACAAACAAAGAAAATTACTGGTCAATATCACTGATGAACACAGATGAAAAAACTTCAAATGGAACCCCCAAACACACTAAAGCATCATGCCCCATGATCAAGTGGAATTTTCCCCAGGGATACAAGGGTGGCTCAATATCCACAAATCAATCAGTGTGATACATCACATTAGCAAACTGAAGAAATCATAACAGACTATCATCCCATGGATAAAAACTTTGACAAAATTCAGTATCTGTTTATGATAAAAACTCTTAACGAAGTAGAAATAGAGGCAACAGACCTCAACACAATAAAGGCCATATACGCTAAAGCTAGGGCTTCCCCGGCTGTGCTAATGGTGAAGAACCTGGCTGCCAAGGCAGGAGATGTAAGAGGCATGGGTTTGATCCCTGGGCTGAAGACCCCTTGGAGGAGAGGATGGAACACTCTCCGATATTCTTGCCTGGAGAATCCCACGGACAGAGGAGCCTGGTGGGCTGTGGTCCACAGGGCTGCAGAGAGCGGACACGACTGAAGGAACTCAGCACACGATGAACCCAGGTAGCATCACGCCGCTGCCGCCGCCAAGTCACTGCAGCCGTGCCTGACTCTGTGCAGCCCTGAGATGGCAGCCCCACCAGTAAAGAGCTGAAAGCATCCTCTCAGAGTCACCGTGCTTACCACTTTTATTCAACACAGCGTAAGAAGTCCTGGCCTCAGCAGATAAGAAAAAGAAACAAAAGGAATTCAAAGCGGAAAGGAAGAAGCAAAAGTCATTGTTTGCAGAGGACATGATACTATACATAGAAAATCCTTATAATGCCACTAAAAAATATATTCAGTTCAGTTCAGTTCAGTTCAGTCGCTCAGTCGTGTCCGACTCTTTGTGACCCCATGAATTGCAGNTCAAAGCGGAAAGGAAGAAGCAAAAGTCATTGTTTGCAGAGGACATGATACTATACATAGAAAATCCTTATAATGCCACTAAAAAATATATTCAGTTCAGTTCAGTTCAGTTCAGTCGCTCAGTCGTGTCCGACTCTTTGTGACCCCATGAATTGCAGCACGCCAGGCCTCCCTGTCCATCACCAAAAATTTATTGGAAGTAATAAATAAATTTGGCTTCCCTGGTGGCTCAGATAGTAAAGAATCTGCCTGCAGTGCAGGAGACCAGCTTTGATCCCTGCGGGGAGAAGATCCCCTGGAGAAGGGAATGCAACCCACTCCAGGATTCTTGCCTGGAGAATTCCATGGGCAGAGTAGCTTGGCTGGCTATAGTCCATGGGATTGCAGAGAGACACAACTGAGCAACTCGCACTTTCAAAGCAGTAGGACATAAGCTTAATATATGGAATTAGGTTGCATTTTTATAAATTAACAATGAACTAGCAGAAAGAGAAGTGAAGGAAATAATACTATTTACAATTCCATCAAAAAGAATAAAATGCCTAGGAATAAAACTGTCTAAGGGGGTACGAGACTTATACTTGAAAAACTATAAGAAAGTGATGAAACTGACGAACTGATGGAAAGGTATATCATGTTCATGGGCTGGCAAAATTAATATGGGTAAGATGGTCACAATGCCCAAGGCCATCTACTGATTCAGTGTAATCCTTATCATAATAACAATGGCACTTGTCACAGAAGTAGTGCAAATAATTTTAAAATTTGTTTGGAACACAAAAGACCTTAAAATAGTAAAAACAAACAAACAAAAGGAAACTTAGAGAAAAACAACAAGCTGGAGCCCTCATGCTGAGAGTGCTAACTGCCTTGGTAGGGAGGCCAGAGGTCCCCGAGCCGGAGGAGGAGATGCAGGGCAAGTGAGACGCTTCTCCCTTCTCTGCTGATGTCACCTGGTTCCACCTGAACTTAACTTTTCTCAAACCTCGAGCTAACCAATGCGTTTTTCTTAGGGAAATGTTTTGCTTCAACTATGTTAATAACACCATGTATTTGCTTTGGAATCTGCCTTTCTTTAAATTGCTTCTGCCTAAGCCTAGCCTAAGCCTTTTTTTTTTTTTTTACTTTGCTTAAACCTTGGGCTGATAATGGCTCAAGAAAGCAGTATCCATGTAAATTGCTTTATGACTGGGGATATGAGACCTCATGCCATTCTATCTCAAAATGCATATTGTGGGAGAGGGGCCTGGTGGAACTCCTCTAGCCTTGAGGTGTCTCTTTTATCTGATTAGAAGCTTGCTAACAGACTTAAAATACCTTGCTAAAAACTAGCAAGCAGGCACTCTTTCTGTCACCTTCTGATGTCTATGTCAGAAGCTTTCCCTATCTCTATTATACTTTAATAAACTTTGCTACACAAAAAGCTCTGAGTAGGCAAGCCTCGTGTCTGGCCCTGGATTGAAATCCTCTCCTCCAGAGGTCACAAATCCTGGCATGGCACACGGCTTGCAACTTCAACCTTTCAATGCGCTCTGATGTCAGACTATGTTACAAAGCCACAATCATCAAAACTGTATGGCATTGGCACAATAGCAGACATACAGACCAATGGAAAAGAATAGACAGCCCAGAAATAAACCCACACACTTATGGTCAATTTATGGCAAAGGAAGTAAGAATATACATGATGGAAAAACAGTCTCTTTAACAAATGGTTCTGGAAAAACTGCAGCTACATGCAAATGAATGAAATTAGAACATTTTGTTACACAACATACAAAAATAAAGTCAAAGTGGATAATGACCTAGAGGAAAACATGGCAGAACATTCTTTGACATAAATCGTAGCTATGTGCTAAGTCGCTTCAGTCGTGTCCAACTCTTTGCGCCTCCATGAAGAGCACCCACCAGGCTCCTTGGTCCAAGGGATTCTCCAGGCAAGAACACTGGAGTGGGTTGCCATGCCCTTCTCCAGAGAACCTTCCTGATCAAACCAATGTCTCTATGCCTCCTGCCTTGGCAGGTGGGTTCTTTACCAGTAGTGCCACCTGGGAAGCCCAAATTGTAAACATCATTTCAGTCACCAGTCATATCTGACTCTTTGTGACCCCGTGAACTGCAGCACACCAGGCTTCGCTGTCCATCACCAACTCCCAGAGCTTACTCAAACTCATATCCATTGAGTCAGTGATGTCATCCAACCATCTCATCTTCTGTTGTCCCCTTCTCCTCCCACCTTCAATCTTTCCCAGAATCAGGATCTTTTCCAATGAGTCAGTTCTTCACATCACGTGGCCAGAGTATTGGAGTTTCAGCTTCAGCATCAGCCCTTCCAATGAATATTCAGGACTGATTTCCTTAGGGATGGACTGGTTGGATCTCTTTGCAGTCCAAGGGACTCTCAAGAGTCTTATTCAACACCACAGTTCAAAAGCATCAATTCTTTGGTGCTNGTATTATAGTGTAAAATAGTTAAACATATTTGTTACATGTATAGTGTACTGACATAAAAAATAACTGAAACACAGATGAATTCAGAACCCATCTATCTTTGTAACACTGAAGACTTAATATATTGATTTTCCATGACAAATATTTCACAATTTTTCTGAAATTTATTTTCATACTAAGATTTCTTTATGTTTAATATTTTATAATTCTTTAGTATTTATCATAATAAATACATATACTGCTTACTATATGCAACCCATTTTCCTAAGTGATTTACATATTTTAAAACATTTATGCACCAATACAGTATACTAACACACATATATGGAATTTAGAAAGATGGTAACGATAACCCTGTATGCAAAAGACAGCAAAAGAGACACAGATGTATAGAACAGTCTTTTGGACTCTGTGTAAGAGGGTGAGGGTGGGATGATTTGAGAGAATGGCATTGAAACACGTATAATATATATGAAACGAATCACCAGTCCAGGTTCGATGCATGATACTGGACACTTGTGGCTGGTGCACTGGGTCGACCAGAGGGATGGTAAGGGGAAGGAGATGGGGAGGGGGATTCAGGATGGGGAACACGTGTATACTTGTGGCAGATTCATGTTAATGTATGGCAAAACCAATACAATATTGTAAAGTAATTAACCTCCAATTAAAATAAATAAATTTATATTAAAAAATAATACATTTAACAAAATTTAAAGGAAGAAATATCAATATTCCATGAAGGTTGACAAAGATTAATCTCTTAATATAATGCATATATTAATGCTTAATGTCTCAATATAAGCATATGAAAATCATTAGACTACTTAATATTCTGAATAATTCAAATAGAGCTAAACAATTTTGATTTTGTATGATAAAATATTTTCATATCACAAAGTAAATTCATTCAGAACTTTAGAAACTCTTAACCATTTCCAAATGTCAACATATGTGTTCAATGAATCTCAGAGGAAAATATAAAATTATGCACAAAACAATAATGGTAGTACTTTCCTTAAAGTGAAATTAATATAAACTCCATATGTTTCATTCACTTGTTGATATAGAATCTGATGCAAAACAATTGGCTTCACAAATATTGCCAATTGAAACATCTCATTTTTAAGAAAATAAACATTGAATATCATGGCTACACAAATACATGGTATTTTTTTAAGCCTGTTTGAAAATAAGTAGCTGGTACCTTGATAATATCATGCTTCATCATCTTTAGCTGACCAGAGCATATGAAAAGAAAATGCCATGTTTATTGATTCACAGAAAGTTATTTTTATAACCTTTCAGTTCAGTCGCTCAGTCGTGTCTGATTCTTTGTGACTCCATGAATCGCAGCACGCCAGGCCTCCCTGTCCATAACCAACTCCCGGAGTTCACCCAGACTCACATCCATCGAGTCAGTGATGCCATCCAGCCATCTCATCCTCTGTCGTCCCCTTCTCCTCCTGCCCCCAATCCCTCTCAGCATCACAGTCTTCCAATGAGTCAACTCTTCGCATGAGGTGGCCAAAATACTGGAGTTTCAGCTTTAGCATCAGTCCTTCCAAAGAAATTCCAGGGCTGATCTCCTTCAGAATGGACTGGTTGGATTTCCTTGCAGTCCAAGCGACCCTCAAGAGTCTTCTCCAACACTACAGTTCAAAAGCATCAATTCTTCGGCACTCAGCCTTCTTCACAGTCCAACTTTTTAGTGTCAGTTAAATAAATATTAAATAAATAGTGTTTTATTTTTTAAAGAAAACCATTTATTAAATAAATAAAACTTTCTTAAATCTATTTATTTACTATATAGATAGTTTCACTGAAACAAAATTAGAATATTAGAAATGAGTATTTGAAACTGAATATTAAAACAAATCCATGAAATATTTGAATAGGGACACTATTTGAATAATGTTACAGGTTTCTAGAAGCAATGCCTATAGAATACGGCAGGGTCATTTCAAAGGAAGTCATATACCCTATTTAAAGAGAACTAGAAAATTTCTGGGGAACAAGAGAAAGGCTGATTAACAGGAATAATCAACTTGGGAAAGCTGACTACACGAGTAACTCAGGGTAAAACTAGGCAGGAGAGAGGAGAGGTATGTTATGTTTTAGTGGTTGTGGTTGACTTTGTCACAACAGTGCAGCAGCCTTTAGAAGAGTTATTCCCCCCAATCCTGCTTTTCCAGAAAGAACCATAAACTCTTCTGGTAGAGCTCCAACTGTTTGGTTTGGGTGGAGAGGAATTTTACCAGACTTCCATTGTGAAATTTTCAGATTTTTCCACAGAGCCTGCCAGACTGAGAAGGTAAAAGGAGTTGGACACAGGATTCTTAGCTATACCAAAGAATAGCCATTGAGAAAATTAGTTATGGGTGCCTCAAATCGTCAGGGCTTCCCTGGTGGCTCCGAGGTTAAAGCGTCTGCCTGGAATGCAGGAGACCCAGGTTCGATCCCTGGGTCAGGAATATCCCCTGGAGAAGGAAATGGCAACCCACTCCAGTGTTCTTGCCTGAAGAATCCCATGGAGGGAGGAGCCTGGTAGGCTACAGTCCATGGGGTCGCAAAGAGTCGGACATGACTGAGCGACTTCACTTTCACTTTCAAATCAGCAGCTGATCATTTATCATATAGGATGTGTTGATCTGAAACTATGTGACTTGGGAAATCTCAGTGTCATTCTAACAGATTTAGTCTGAGCTGCCGCACTTGACCAAGGAAAGAGTGAGGACCACTGTGTTAGAATACTGGTGGTGAAGATGATGAAACCTGTACTTATTGTCAGACTCCTGGAGTTATCAAACTCTATACTGTCCTTACTCTAATAAATTGAGGTCTTTTCAATGGGAATATGTATAACGGGACACTAAAGAGTTGCCTTAACGTATTTAAAGGTCTGTCATATGGATGGGTGATGGCACTGAGCTACTCTATTTTCTGAAGTCAGCTAGGAAAAGAGCATAAGAATAGGCAGGTGAGACACACAGGGGGACAGACTCCTCATTTTTTAAGAATCTCATTATTTCTTAAAGCAAATTGTACTGATAAATTTTGGAAGGTTTTTCTTTACTTCAAGTTCTTTAGAAGTCTAAAAAATTTTGTTTTATTAACCCTGGGAGCCCTTTAACAATCACATTGTAGGAGAAAGGGAAGAGCCTCTGAATGGTAATGCAGCGCCTAGGTCAAAGGTTTTTTTTTTTTTTTTTTTAAATTTATTCATTTATTTTATTTTATTATTATTTTTTAAATTTTATTTTTACTTTACTTTTGCTGGGAGCCAGCATGAGGAACTCCACCCATGGCAAAGGTCATGAGGAAGGAGGCTTCAGCATATGCAAAGGCATGATCAAGCCTCGGGAAACCCCCTGTTCCTGAGCATCTACCCCCCAAACCAGAGTCTACCTACTTTACTATTTCATGCTCTCATCTACACCTCTGACTTTATGGGGGGCTGTTCCCCACCGGTTCTCTTGAGAAGGAGTAAACATGCAGCTCCAAGTCAATAAAAATTCCTGGGCATGACAAGAGTGTTTCAATTTACGGACTCCTCTGAAGGTTATCTAGCCTGCCTGTACAGGTTCGTCCAGCCACATGTGATTGTTTACANCTTGAGAAGGAGTAAACATGCAGCTCCAAGTCAATAAAAATTCCTGGGCATGACAAGAGTGTTTCAATTTACGGACTCCTCTGAAGGTTATCTAGCCTGCCTGTACAGGTTCGTCCAGCCACATGTGATTGTTTACAGCCTCCCAACCATGAAAGGCATGAGATGTCTTAGACTTACTAAAGGCAAATTCTTTGGGGAAGTTAGAGATTATTAGTATAGGGGTTGGTTAGGAATTATATTGGTGAAGGGTTTTTCATTTGCTGTGCCAATAATTGCTGCTAATTCCCTGCCCTGGGTGTGACAAGGGTGTCTCAGGTCAAACCTCTCTGCTGACAGACTAGATTGTGTGACAATCTCTCAACCATAAACAGCGCAGAGAATTTGGTGTATTTTGAAAGTCTTAATTAGCATAGGGTTTTTCTCATTGTTGAGTCAATGATTGCTGCCAGGCCTCCATATCCTTAGGCACCTGGGAATATATTAATCAATGTATTTGGAATATAGAAAAAGAAATATAGTAGTTTTTGATGTTAGCAATACTAGATTTTTTGAGTTAAAGAATTTTGTCTTTTGTTATAGATCACTGTACTTTGTTCTAAATCACTGTGTTCTTGCTATGTAAAAATGTAACTTTATCACTCTCTTAAGACTAAATAGATCTTAAGAGGAACATTGGTGAAAGGATTTGCATTTGTTGGGCTGATGTTTGCTGCTAAATCTCCATATTCCCTGCCCTTATAATGAATATAACTAGCATATAGGAGAAATAAGTATTAACCTTTAAGATTAATCATGTTAACCTTGGGTTAAATAAATTACTTTCTTGATTGTAACTCACTACACCCTCATCCTATAGGAATGCAACTTTATTTGGAGGTTGGTGCCTTGGAAAAAATAAGTGTTTTGATTATCAGAAAGAAAGGGTCGTAAAATGTCAGCAGGCCTCATGGCCAGAAGACGATATAAAACCCCTAAGATCTTTTTTTTTTTTTTTTAATGTAAAGCACCTGATTTTTATAAAGGTCAGGACTGCTGACCCCCATGTGACTCTGTATTCATCCCTATGTGTAACAAAAGGTATATAAGCAAACCTAAAAATAAAAAGTCCGGATCAGTTTCTGGAAAGACTGATTCCCCCATGTCATTTCTTTCTTGCTCCCTGTTTTCCTGGCTGAATTCCCATCTGGAATGTGGATACTCACCAAGCCTGCTAATTTTGCCTGGGCTTCTAAGATCGGACCAGGGAGGCCTCAGTGCCTCCTCTCCTTCGGAAGAACGGAAAGACGCCTGTGGCCTATGTAGGTGGTGATTGGTATTCCATGTAAACCAAGTTATTCAGGCTCTTTTCTCCACTAATTTTCCTGCTACACTCTCCGTTTCTAATCTCTCTATATATCTGTAATTAAATAAGTTTTTTCCTAGGACGCTGACCCCATCTNGAAGAACGGAAAGACGCCTGTGGCCTATGTAGGTGGTGATTGGTATTCCATGTAAACCAAGTTATTCAGGCTCTTTTCTCCACTAATTTTCCTGCTACACTCTCCGTTTCTAATCTCTCTATATATCTGTAATTAAATAAGTTTTTTCCTAGGACGCTGACCCCATCTCACCTTCAAATTACCCTGGATCCACCAGGGCTGGACCCCGGCATACTTTACAATACTGTATTGGTTTTGCCATACATTAAAATGAATCCACCATGGGTGTATATGAGCTCCCAATCCTGAACCCCCCTCCCACCTCCCACTGCATATCATCTCTCTGGATCATCCCCACGCACCAGCCCCAAGCATCCTGTATCGAACATAGATTAGCGATTCATTTCTTACATGATAGTATACATGTTTCAATGCCATTCTCCTAAATCATCCCACCCTCTCCCTCTCCCAC